>CAJUYG010000492.1:52756-114246 GCA_910591675.1 Galerucella calmariensis
TCAGCCAATATTAGAAAGAGGGGCACAGTTGATCTCTGTTGTTGTTGGCCTCCGTTCCCATATAAACAAATATGCTTCTGTCCACCACCATCTATCACGAGCTTAGGATCTTAATCTGTTAGGATCATAGAGAAATATTGTCTATGTTAGAATCCTAAGTTCATGTCCTCTACACACAACTGTTTGCAGTCAACATTAGAAAGGGGGGCCACTGTTGAACTCTGTTCACATATAAACAAAGATGTTTCTGTCTACCACGAACTCAGGTTCTAAATCTGTTAGGATCATAGAGAAATTGTCTATGCTCAGGATCAGATTAACAAACATAATTACATATAAAAAGAAACTATGATTTTATATCTCTATCCGGAATCAAAAGGCAATGATTTTTCAGAATTAATATGGGGTCTAGAGCCACTGTCTAATATCTATGAACGAGCTCTTGTCCAAGGCATTGAATTATCCTGTTTCCATTAAAAAGTGCTCAATTATTTATAAGGTGCCTACCTCTACTTTCATTTTATGTTGAGAGTTGCTATGTGAAAATTAGACAACCCTCACCACTTGTCGCACATAAGCAGAAATGAAGTGAATTGATAGATTTAACAGTTTATTAATAAAAAATGTAAATATTCGGTAAACTAATCCATATAAGTCTTATTGTATTGTTTGGCACCATGACATATCATAACAGCAGTCTCCAAGAAAATTATCATTGGTATAATTCCAATTCCATACAAGTTAAAGTCTCAATATAACTGGAAAATTAAAAGGTCAAATAAACAAATAGTATAAAAAAAAAACATTTGTTAATTTATAAATAAGATATTTAGTGAAGTAAGCAGCATGTCTTTATTCAAGTAATCCATGTTTTCTACCAGCAATTTGAATCGGCTACCCCGGTCTTAACAAATATCTCAAGAGATGTCCGATAGAGGACTCTTCAATAACATTGAACATACCAACATTTAAAAAAATTAACCACACCAACAATCACAATAAAGGACAAAACAAAAGCATTTTATATAAATACATATATTTAAGAATAAAAAAACACATAAGTCACGACTATAAGTTATTAAGAAAAAAAAAAGTTTAAAATGTTACAGACTTACACAATACATAAACACATTTTTATTAAAAAGTTTGGACCTCGTATTTACAAATAGTCCCTATATTTCAACTAACCCACCCGGATTTTTGGAGATCAATCTGACCTTCCAGAGTTTTGGCTAAGTAAATGACAAACAATTGAGAAAGAGCTATCCCAAGAGCAATGCCTGCTATAGTGTACAGATTCCGCTCTGCCCAAGATCTAACCAATTCTATACAACCAGAAGTCCATATTTTCTTACTTGCTTCAGCCACCTGAAAAACAATCAAATGTAACTACTTTGGAATGTTTCTATCAACTGAATTACTTACCGGTGATGTTTGCAATCCATATCCACACATAATATTAACCAGTCTAGAGCTGAGATCTGTTGCATTTATACAACAAGAAAATGGTACGCCGCAACGTTCAACACTTGGGGAACTACAATTGAAATATTCATTTTTCGACCAGTCCATGTATCCTTCAGAGCTGAGTCCACAACATTTGAACTACAAACAAGAAAATCAATTACTTTGAATGAAAAACTTTAGTTTGGGTTTCAATATACCTCTTGTTGAGCAAAGTCAATAAAATTTTGTAGATCTAGATCATCACGATAGGTGTGTATAATTTTATCAGTAAAATTTTCTTCCAACACGGATTGCATGGAATGGGGGAAGACGAATCCACAGATGGCAATTCCCATTTCCAGAAGGAAGAAAATTAATAAACAAAGAGAGTACTAAAACAAAAAATCTAAATAATGAAAGAGGAATTATCAAAAATGATCCATTTACTTACAAATTTGAGCAAGCAAGTGTTTTCCCTGAGTGCTCCCAGACATCCAGTAAAGCTTACTATGAACACCACACAACCCATTATAATCATTAATAATGATATGTTTAAAATAACGTCGTAGACGTTTTCAAGTCGAATCCATCCTACTAGTTGCAGTTTGTAAAAGAAGGTATATAAACCAATGCCGATTAAAAGGCCCCCACATAACTAAAACAAATAATAATGTATACTTTCAAACATTTGTCCCATTTCCTTTCGTCTATTACAATCTGGAACAGTTCATCAGAATACTTTAATAAGGGGTACAAACAACTTTTATCATTAGTGTAATTAGAAATGCTTAATTAGTGACTCACCCAAAACACAAAGTTAAGTATGAAGATGAGATATTTCACACAAGGGCTCACATGAGTGAAATTACTAGTAGGTTGCCTCCTGTAATCTCGTCTATAAGCTGTAGCCATTATTATTTAAATATTTGGTATTTTTGTTCGTGAAGGCTTTGTTCTTGATTGTGCTGTTGCACAAACATCAATCGCAGCACAACATATGTAACATTAAAGTGAATATTTCTTCTAAATTCACATGAGTTATGTTACATTAAAGCTACAACGAAAGAAAACAACTAAGTTTCTTTTTGTTTAAATAAATTAGAACAGCTCATCAACTTCAGTGGGAGGCTGGAAATTTGACATTACTCATAATTGTGACAGGTGATAGATAAACAAAAACATTTCTTCTTCTTTTATTTATATTCGCATTCAACTTTATAGGAAAGCAAACCACTGAACAAATTACAGGATTCTTATTTTATTGTGGAGAATAGTTCTATAGTCCTTATTTATTATTAATAATCATATTATAGTGGCTCTTGAACAGATTGAATAGAAAGGTGTAAGATGTGTTGCCTATAGTATAAACGTGATATCGGATAAATGTATGTATTTGAATCGTGATAGGGAGCTTTTGAACCTCTTGTTATAGACATAACTCCACTGGTTAGATGTCTCTAGTTATTCACATTAATTGCTTAAAAATTTGGGGGTATAATTAAAAATTTCGTTGTTGTACTTTTGACAGGTTTCAACACCAGTGAACCTCTAAATCTTGATAACATTTGATAGCTCCTCGTATCCAATGGAACATTTTGTTTATTATTAATGATATTCTCAAGTTGTATTTGATTGTTGTTTATTTACCTTTTTAACTAGTTATTGGATAAGTATGTTATAGGTATATTAATTATGACCTGCCACATGATGTTTGTAGAACAGGTAGGAGGAAAATAGTGGAGGTATGATACAATTGACTTAAAAAACGCTTTTAAATTTGCATAAATTTTTTGAAAACTATAAAAAACCGATACGCTCTCGATTGATTTTCATAACAATTATTGTGTTGCAAAGTTGTTGTGATCCCATTGTCGGGGAAAAAATATTTTTCGGTAAGTGAAGATATATATTTTTTTTTTCAAATTTTAATTTTGAAAAAAATATTTTTCCCTGCACACAGTGAAATTTTGTTTTTTTAATCTGCTCTCGGATGTTTATTATCTGTATCCTTTTTATCTAATTTATTTTCTCCCATTTCCATTTCATTACTTCCTTTTTTTAGGTTAGGTTAAAGTTGCGTT
Source organism: Galerucella calmariensis (assembly GCA_910591675.1). Classification (NCBI taxonomy): domain Eukaryota; kingdom Metazoa; phylum Arthropoda; class Insecta; order Coleoptera; family Chrysomelidae; genus Galerucella; species Galerucella calmariensis. The sequence continues at coordinate 56,284 of CAJUYG010000492.1, forward strand.
TACTTCATTCCTTTTATTCAGCAACCACTATTTTCAATCCAAACCTTAAAAGGTCTCTAAATACGTAGTAAACTAAATTCTTAATTATTTACCAACGTACCTACATATTTAAATATTCATTAATGGAAATTTTTTTATCTAAATCGGCAGTTATTTTCAGTATATATTAAAATTGAAAAAAAACTTTGGATATAAAGTTGTTTATTTCATGGTGTTTAGTTATTTTCAATAATCAGTTGAAAACAATCGCCTCATGGAAATTGTTAACTTTAAGAAACAATAATTATGCTCTGTAAGTATTGTACTTAATTGAAATTATTTATGCTTTTTTGGTATTTGCTATTGATGGCTTGCGATAAATTTTAAAAGGTGTTAATATTACCCACTTGAAAAAATTTGTTTTAAACGCTTTTTAGTAGGTATATCATCAGTCAATAAAAACAAAAAAATTATGGAAGCTGTTGGTAAATAAATGATCATTAAAGCGTTAAAGCCTTCTTACACGAATACGTAATATTTTTAATGCAGATCCCCTTTAAGTTATATTGCGGACTATGACGGTATCGTATCGAATTACAGACGAACAAAAAGCCGACAACTTTAAGTTCGCACTATATCTATTACGTCTTGTATAAACTATTTACGGATTAGAAAAAGCCTAAAACATTCCTGGACAACTGTGAATATTGCTACAGCAACACAGAATCCACAGTCTCCATGGTTTGAAGTTTGAGAACAAAAATGCCAGCAAGGAACGGAAAAAGTTGTTGAAATCCTCAACCATTAATTCCTTATTTAGGAGAGCCTAAGTACCTACCTATACTACTACTACTAAATGTGCAGGCGAGCCTTGTCCTGGACAAACTCAAGCCAAGGTTCCGGCACGGATGCCACTGGCGGGCCCATTGTGCCATTCCTGCTACCTAGACATCCATGAAGCTGAGCCCTTCAATAAAGGCCACAACCTTCTTCAATGGATGTCTGCTTGTGACTCCAGGGGCTATGACAGGGACTCCGAAGATTCGCCTGCGTAGTACAGCCCAGTGTGGACACTCTAAGAGAACATGGACTGACGTTTCATCAGTCATGCCGCAACCCCTACATAGGGAACTTTCCACTAATCCTAAGTTGTGGAGGTGTTTCCTCATACAGCAGTGCCCTGTTAGGAGTCCAGCTATCTTCCTTAGCCTACTCCTTGGTAGTTCAGTAGCTGCCCTGGCTTGTCCATCAGTCCATCCCTTCAGTAGAAGTTTGGATTGTCTAAGACCCTGCAGAGCATTGTCTAGGACCCTGCAGAGCATACCTATACTTTTTCTTCTTTGGTATCAAGTTTTTGACCATTGAGATCTTTGCTTTTTGCTTTTTATTAATAATAAATTACAGATAACTGCTGCAGCACCTAACGAGCAACTCTTTTTGGCTTGCAGGCATAACTGCAAATGTCAATTAATATAATATCAAAATAACCGAACCACTCTGACCGAACTGAATTTTTCAATCTTAAATAAACGGTTTGAAAACAGGTGATTAGTAAGAACTGTCAATGTTATCTCAAAAACAGGCTGCGCAGGCGTAAAAATAATATGTGTCAAACAGTCAAGCATAGGAATATTTTTAAAATTCATGGCAAAATTATCAATAATATTTTCAGAGTAAATTTCGCAATAATTTTCGTACGTGTAAAACGGTTCTTAGTGTATATTTGGCAATTCTCGACGGTTAGATGACTTTTTTGCAGTGTATAAAGTTGTACGTGTAAACGTAATATATTATTGGAATAAAATACCTCCGCAAAGTCGAATATAAATCATAAACAGTAGACTGGCGAAAATAACACGTTTTTATCCACTAGAAATATTCCTATTTATTTGAAGATATCGTTTTTATAGACCTGTCTTTACGGGCGATCGAGAAGCGGCTTTGTTCAAGAATATAAATGAATCTAGGTATAACCAGTGATCGTTTTTTTTGTATTTCGTTTTTTTTTTCAATTTAGCTTCTCTTGAATGTTTATCAAACAATTAACAATTCTGTATTAAAGGCTGTTTAAAACTAGTGTTAATATTTTCATAGACGCTAAATGGGAATTTAAAAACATTAGATTATTAAAAAATCAATATTTATTTTAGAAGCGAGATGTATTTGTAAATATGTTGTTTGTCATAGTATTTATTTGCAGTTATTCCGTTAATTTTTTCTTTAACTATACTCTTCTTTTATATCTGAAGTATTTTTTTAGCTTGAAAAAAAAGACGTATGTCAACTTTGACGCTCTATTCCTCAGAAAATATTCACATCAACATTATAAAAAAACTTACTCATTTCATAGAAAATTTTATTCTGAATCGATTAAGATAATGTACAGCTCGATAGGACAAACGGTTTGGGAATTATATGGAAAAATATGTAACTACCCAAAAGCCCTAAACAGCTCGTAACTAGGATAATTCAAAAGGTACAAATTTGGAGGGCGTCCATTAATTACGTGAGGCGTATTTGAGAATTTTTCGACCCCCCCCCTTCTTGGTGAGATATCGTAAGATTTTCCCCAACTCCCTCCCCCTAACCCCTGATCTCACGCGAGATTCTTCAAAACTTCTATTTGGACTGTAAACGTGTTGGAAAAAAAAACTTCTTCTATTACTTTCATTGAAGACTAGCAAAGACTAGTATTTGGGAATATTAACGTAATTTTTAAAAAAACGCAACTACACCCTTTTCTCCGAGAAAAATTATTACGTGATAAGACTCCCCCTCTTCCCCAAGTGAGATTTGGAAAGATTTCGCTTGATCCCCCCCCTATAACACCTCACGTAATTAATGGACGCCCCCTTGTCATGAATATTCAAAATTTTGCATGCTTGAGTAAAAATTTAAAAAAATGCATAGGCACACTGAAAATTTGTTTTTTTTTTTTTAAATTTTGACCTTAAAATAGTGAAATTTTTGAAAAAAATATTCATTCATTCCAAAAATCGTATAAACCACAGAAATATAAATATAGTGCTGACATTTTCTCCGGACTTTTTTAAAGGATCTATCTACAAGGAAAAAAATTATCAAAACTTTTTTACAAATATTCAAACTAATGGCAACCAAAATCATAGAAAAAAAGCCAAAGTCAATGCTTGATATTGAAAAAAATTGAATAAGGGGCCATCCATAAATTACGTCACACGAATTTTAGGATTTTTTAACCCCTCCCCCGTCCTTGTCAAAGGACATCACACATTTTCCAATATTATGCATGTATTGGGCAGAGTAGAATTCAATGAGACCTCTGGCGGAAAAAATTGTAACTGTCGCAACGAGTAAAGCAATTCGTTTTGCATTGCTTTTGTATTATATGCAAGTCAACGTAATTATATACCGTAAATTCGTACTTTATTTTTTGTTTAATTTTGTGTCAGTGACAAGTTTAAAACTGTGTTTTTCTATTTAACTCAACTGTCATCAATTCTGAGGTAATATTCTTATATAGTCAAAGATATTATGGAAGAGGTTATGTTATTCTATTTTTTGTTTTCATTGCAGATCAAAGAGAAAATAAGTCGGTATTAAAGATTTAAAATATTACTCAATACAAACCTACCTTCCCTGCAACTTTTGTAGATATAATTATTTCAAAAATAAAATAAAAACACGAAATCGGGCCTAAAACTAAACAGTTAATTGAACGCTTGTTGTACTTTTAACAAATATCAACCATACCTATTACTCCAAAAATAAAAATATTAGGAGTCAAAATTTAGTTTAACAACACAAAATACTAAAGCACAATCAAAGAAAAAGCAAAAGTTTCACAAGACACACACTGAAAATAACTAAAACAGCAAAATAAAACCACTTAAATATCAAAGGGCTTATACGGCAGCTGATTTGTTTTACTCGTTGCTAAGATGACATTGACATTTCAGAGCGCCATCCATCGAATTCTACTTTTACCAATATAAAAATAATCGAAAGAAAACAATTATTTTCATTTTTTTCTTATTTTTATTAAATAATCTTTCATAAAATCAACATAATCTTATAGCGAGAGTTCTAAAGTATTAATAGTGTATTAAAGTATGAGTGGATATTAAGGTCTTTAAAACACGCGTGATTTTTCACGACGGCGAAGCCGGAGTGCTCGAAATAGAGCAAGTGTTTTAAAGACCAGTTATCCACGAATACTTTACGCTATTTTTTTTATTGGTGCACTTTGAAATTATAAATACTGGTCTATAACTACAACAGCAACAACAAGAAATGGAAGTCATAGATGGAAATAAGAACCAAATGTCAAATGGTTGAATTCCCCACCCTTTAACGTGTGACGTAATTTGTGGATGACCCCTAAAAAGTTTTCTGCTTAATTGAAGGACCACTGCTCGCAAAAGGACTTCCTTAAGTCCTTAAAGGATATTTTTTCTGTATGTATTTTTCACATCATTAATATTTACCTTAACTTTTTATTTTCTTGACCCCCCTAGATACTAAAACTTGCCTACGCTCGTGCTCGTTGCATACTCATCTGTATAATAAAATTATTTTGCCTATTTCTCGTAAATCAGGATGTAATGTGACACTTTTACAAGTAATACAACTTATTAATAATTAACAATAATTAAATTAAATGTAATTTATATTAAAAAATCAACTACGCTATTTCATCTCTATCGTTTCGAATCAAATCTTTAAAACCTACACTCAATCCCACTTATAGACCTTCTGGTCACCAGACTGGGATAAATATTATACCATTATCTAATAAAAGTAGCAGGTCACAATAATAGACATTATTTGCTATTTTTTAAAATACACTTTCATGTCTCGATTATCGAAGTTATCAGATGGCAAAAGTTATAAGAAGACCATGAAATATTTGGTAAGTACCAGTTACGTCTATTTTTGGTCAGAATTAGGGCAGAGGAATGACGATGTCATTTTAAGTGTGGATAATTTTGTAATTGCACGTATTTTGATGTATAAAAATTTAAAATTTGATATTTAGTTACTAACACAACACCCTACAAATTTTCATATGTACCGGGTGATCAAACAAAGCAGCACGTCATATTTCTGTTCATTTGAAAATTATGCAGTAACTTATACAGATTGCGAAAAGTCTATTCGAGCCATGCGATTTACAGATAGATAGATGATTTATTGTGTATAAGAATCACATCTTTTCACAAGAAGTACGGCTATACAATATTATAATTAAATAGATTCGTTCATTATGAAAGCACGCAATTTTAACATACCAAGAATACTATAAAGTAGTTTCTTTTGTCCATTTAAATCATGCGAATACAGAAGTAGCACCAAATCATTTAAATTCCTTAAATTTGAAAAAAACTTCGTGTTCCGAACACCACTATATATTGGAGATTCAAGCAATATATGAATAAGAGATTCAGCAACTTGTAGATTGTACAGATATCCACAGTTGACACAGAATACACAATACCACGTGAGGTTATTAAATAGGAGAAAAACACTTGAAAGAGAGAGAGAAGAATAATTGTGCGCAGTCAGCTGTTGCCAAATGTATTTATCTGTAAAAGATATTCCCAATTTTTGTCGGCAACAATGTTAAAAGCAATAATTGTTAAATCGAAAGCAGTGTATTAATTTTATTTATTGCAGATTGTAATTTGTTCATTTATTTTCTTGAACTATATTATTTTATTCTTAGCTGTGTTGATCTCAGTTATTTTTCAAAAGTCAATAATATTAACAATCTCGAATGTCTCCCAATAAATACGGCGTTATCCCGTATTAAAAGTGCAAAATAAGATAATTATTCCTTAGAAAGTACCAAACATTTTAAACTGGCAACGCTGCTTCCATATCAGGTTGGTAGCTGGAACTGAAAGCACGCCCAACGCTGACTGCGCACAATGATTCTTCTCTCTCTTTCAAGTAATTTTTCTCGTATTTTCCTTGTCGTAATAATTGTGTAAATGGACTTTATCTAATTCCGCTATCAAATGTGACACTTTACGTCACTCCTTGACGTTAGGTAACGTCACATTTTTCATAACCTTCATATATCAGTTATGAAAAGTAGTTATGTAAAAACTTTACGTAACTGTTTGTTTCAACATAGAGATACCACATGAGTTTCATAGAATAATTTATTAATTAGGTAGGTACTGTCAAAACTGACAATTATTTCATTATTTAAACTGTACAATTAACCCATTATTTCAATTCAATAGTATTTTGAGATTTATAAACATTGAAAAGATTATTCAGGACACAGTTATTTAAAGTAAGTCAATTTTCTGGGTGAATACATCACAGTAACAATACTTCTAACACCATTTGATTCCACTTCAATATTATCATTGTAATTGAAGATTTTATTCAATATTATGAAAGCGCGGAATTAGATAAAACGTTGTACGTAAACACGTTATGAAGACAGCGACATATTGTTCAACACGCGTAATTTGCAGAACTCGCTAGCGCTCGTTTTGGCAAATATTACGCTTGTTGAACAATATCGCTCTTTTCATAACTAATTACGTAAATATCTATTTTATATAAACACATGTCCATAATTCTTGAGATTTTATTCCAAATAAATTTTTTTACGTAACATCTCGATGTATCTCTTGAAATAAACTGCAGGGGCACTTACAACCTTATTCGGAAAAATTACGATTACATCGAGAACAGCGTATCAGTTGCTGAAGCTTGGAATTTTATTAATTTTCAAGCCTCTGGTTGCCACTAGACTACACTAAAAGTAGTACACTTTTTCTTGAATTTTTCAAATACAAACATTTATTTTCTATTCTTCCATAGAAAACAACGTAAGAAATTGGACAGAAATAAATTCCTCCATCATTTGATCACCCGGTATATATTATAGTCAACCTTGATTATGAAACAATCTAGTTGGATTTTTTGATTCTGTGTTTAAATTGACCAATAATTTGAACAAAAAAACTGATTAAGTGTTAGCTAACTATCCAAGCTAATTAGATGTAATAACCTCACGACTTTTTTTGTGATAATAATGAGTACATTACAATCTTGAGTTATATTATTACAATTTACGTAGGTATACTTGCCGTCATAGATATTGTGCGAACTTAAAGTTGTCGGCTTTTTGTTCAACTGTAATTCGATACGATACCGTCATAGTCCGCAACATAACTTAAAGGGGTTATACGATTAGATAGATGCATTAAAAATATTACGTCCACTATACCTATAGTCGAAGACACGCTGAGGTTGCAGGATATACATTATCCCTTATGACCAGCCTATAAACAACCATACTTCTCTATACCGTGTACATAACCTCAAATTGTTGTTTTTATTCTCGGTGCACGCGAATCCCCGTCAGGTTTCTTAAAGACCATTATAATACACTTGAGTTCCGGTCCGACACTTGCAGGTATCTTAATCCTGCACTTGAATTGCCGTACAGTTTATTTAACCTGTTCCGTTATAGGGACTTCCCTAATAGTTTAGGTTAGGTGTCTTATTATTCCTGAAATAAATGTACAAATACCCTTACCATTTAATTTATTTTATATTTCTTTAATCTTCCTAATTTTGTGTTAATCTTGTTGCGCGCAATTCGGCTCCTAATTTTGGTGTTCTTATTCGTATTCAGGTAGAAAATGACAGCTGCGCGCAACTCATCCCTGCCCAAATAAACACCTTTTAAACAGGTCAGTTTTCACCCTGACGGGAACTCGAGTGACAGCTTAACGTACCCTAATTATGACACAGATATGGCCGTTTGCACCAATTGATATTTAAGTAGAATTAAAGTTAAGTGGCGCTTTGAGAAACGTTTCAACCGTAAAAACTATTATGAAGAATTGGAAGCAATTTCAAAGGTTTCGCTTGACCAAGCCAACTGTTTTACAACTCGTAGAAATGCTAGAAGATTATTTAGAGCATTTGTAAGCTCAGACAGGCAATCAGTTTTCTTATTTTTTGAGTAACCTCTTTTTATTCTGCAGCTAAGGATATTAGCAATTCTTTTTCCCGATCTGTATAATTTGCCGATCTGATATTCTTATTTTTTACTGTGTTTTCCATTGTAAACAATTTCCTTATTTGAAAAACAAGAATAAAATCCTTTCATTTTCAAAGAATTGACTTTTAACAGCTTTTAATACGTTATTTCAAACCACAAAAACTAAAAGCCACTAGAAACCATAGAGAAATAAATAAAACTCTACTTAAATAGCGAGGTTGACAAATGTATTAAACACTTAGCTAAGAAGCTGAGCAAAAACATTGGTGCAACTGAACTTTAAGGGGCATCTACCAAATTCGACCTTGCACAATTATGCTTTGTATATTTTTTTTGTTTCCCTACGTCCTCACGTTTAAGTTCACATAACGAAAATTTTATTAGAAATATGAAAGCTCCGCAACATGTAGGTAGCCAAGCGGTCCAAGCGGATTTTGGTTCACGTACTACCCTATAAGCTTCGTCAGTACTGAACTGGGAGACCGCCGAGACCGGCGAGCGTTGTATCAACAATGGAACGGCACGCGACTACCGAAGCAGAGAGACAATGTCAGTCATAGAAGGATAGAAAAGCGAGAGATGGATTTTTATCCGATATTTTAGTGGTAGCAACCGAATTTCAATAAAGAATGGTACGGTCATAAGTAATTTGAGGATTCTGAGAGTTTTATATAGTATTCATAAAGCTTCGAATTAGACTTCTTATCAATTAGTTTTTCCATTTAATCCATATTTAATTCTTTACAAGGGCTCAAACTTTGCTTAATATGTGTAATTACCTCATGATTCGTATTTTTTTCATCAAAATTTGGTTAGCATTTCAAAGTTTTTATTCGATGAGAACTCAAGTTCAACATTAATCTACATGATATATTTTTTTCTTAATTTTCAATACATCCATTACCTCAAAATTCTTTGCCAAAAATACTTCGATATTTTGTCAAATCGCTGCCGATAGATTCCCTTAACTAAGCGACCCTTAAATTCTAAGCTTATGCTTCTATTGGTGCAAACGGCCATTAGAGTGGTTATCCTGACGGGAATTCGTGTGCGTCCTTTATTCTTTAAAAATGCCTATTTACACTTATCGGGTATGTCCAACAACTGATAAGTTGACAAAAATTGAATATATATTTTTATAATACGAATAGATCTCGTAAAATAATTCTAACTGCCGGACATAATAAAACATTATGCCAATTTTTCTATTGGCTACTTCCATAATATTAAAGCTAATGATATGATTATCTTTTTATCTCTCTTGATATATACAAAACGAGTAGGTATTTTATCGACAAGAAAAATATTAGTTTTGCACGATTGGATAATATTTCTACACTAGTTCTTTATCTTATCTCAAGTATTTATATTATTGTTAAAAAGTGGAAATGTCCGCATAAATACGGAGAAACTGAAATATAACACTATTTTTTGGACAGTTATAATTGCTTTGGATTTTTCAATTCACAAATGTGTTTAAACGTTATAAATATCAACAAGTACTTAACAATACAGTCAAATATTGATGGAATGTTATCAATAAGCGCGCGTGGAGGTAAGTGGAATCGACCAGGTCATTAGAGACACTTTCTCTACACTGGATTACATCAAAAACCCGAAAAAGTGGCATCAAAATTCCACCTAAAATCCGAAACGTTGATAATATACAGTGTGTTTCATATTTTCTGTGAATTCGCTATGAAACTTGCGACCTACATATACCAAAAAACTGTTTTTCCTCTACTAGCTGTGAAGTTGACAATTATTGCTTTTTCTAGTCAACTGAGAAGTTGAATTTCTCTATTAGTGGTTAATATATATATATATATAAAATGGCTAGACACCCCTTGTGGGGCTGCGCCGCATAAATGCTTTCTAGATCCGCGTTCTGGGGTGGATCAATCCTCCCCATTTCATTATTTTCTCGCTTATTTATTTCCACAGTCTTCTATCCCTCGTTTTTTCTTTCCATCTGACGAATCCTATCCTTCTCAAATCCTCCTCCACCTCCTTCAGCCACTTAGAACTGGGTCTTCCTTGCCTTCTCCTACCACCTGGTTCCCACTGTAGCATTGAGCAAGGACTGCTCGCTCACCTTCTCTCCATACATGTCCGAGCCATTTTATTCTTTGTCTTTTTATTCTGTTTACTATATCTTCCCCGTTCATTTCTCTCAGTATTTCATGATTCATTGTCGTCGGTTTTTATTGGCCCTAGAATTGCTCTCATTATTTTTCGTTCTAATATCCTCAACTCCTCTTCATCTCTTTTTGTCATTGTTATCGTTTCTGTTCCATACATTATCACAGGTCTTATTATTGTGTTGTAAATGTTATATTTAGTGTATCTTGTCAATAGATTGCTTTTCAATATTTTCTTATTGGCATAGTATACCCTATTAGCAGCCATTATTTTCTCGTCAATCTCTGATCTTCGTTCCCCCTTACTGCTGATCGTGACTCCCAGATATTTGGATTTTTCCACTTCCTCATATTCATATTCCCCTTTTTTTATCAATTTGTTTCCACACTGCTTACCAACTCTCATTATTTTTGTTTTGTTTCTATTTATTTTTAATCCAATTTTTCCCCTTCTTTTCTTCCAGTAGCGTTTGTTTCATGATATTCCTTCTTTTCGTTACTATCACTATGTCGTCTGCATATGCGACTATCTATTTCATTTTTTGTTGGTTCCTGTGTTACATTTTCTTCTTTTGCCTCTTCGCTTTCTTCCTCTGTTGTATTATCTGAAACTTCTTCAGTTAGTAGTTCCTCGAAGTATTCTTTCCAGATTTGCTTATACTGAGTTTCTTCTTGTATCACCAGGCCGTTTTTATTTATTATACCTTTAATTTTACCTTTAAATGTTATCTTTACTCTCGTCTCTAATATTATAAACATTTCTCCTATCAATCCCACTTATAATCTTACTATTACTAACATTATAACTAAGTCTATATCTATTATTATCATTAATGTTAAGCTTACTTTGGTTTCCATTTCTTTTTTCCTGTTCATTGCTGTCTTCGTTTCCGTTTACTTCCCTTCCTTCTTCTATTAGTGGTTAATAATTTTCTATTATTAACCTAGGTCAATAATGGACAAATTCAAATATTTTGAGAATTCATGGATAGTAGTTCAACAAAATCTTGTGCAACATAATTTTGTATACCCAGGAGATTGTCTTTAACATATTCACTGCTTGGAATTACCTATCAAGATAAAATTATTTGAATAAAAATGTCATTAGTTTAAAATTCGCACTCAACCAAAAATGACTGATATGACATAACGAGTACGTTCATAATATATCGAAAACTGACAGTGTGTACTTGTCAGTCAGACGACGGAGTGAAGGCTTCTCGTGGTGCGTTTGTGAATTATTTTTAATTTTTGTTCTTAAATTTGACTAGCAGTGGGAAAATTTGTATTTACACCATGGTGTTGAAGACATTTATAAATCTCGGGGCAAAGCCATTCACGAAATAATCTTGGTGCTCGGTCAATAACAATAGTCTTCAGTATAAAATACTATTATTAAGCCGACCGCACACTTTCCGGTCTACCGGATACTCTAAAAGACCTCAAGCGCTAAGAAAAAACTATAATTTCTTCAAACTTCTTACAAAATTCTAATTTCTTCACGTTAGAAATATATTTTCTTTTCAATTTGCTATAAACAAGGCTTTCATTTGTAGAATTCCATCAACTCCACTTTGATTATACGTTGATATTCAGTACTTTACGTCATTCTATAATATAAAATACTGAGGTTTTTGTGTATTAAGGTCGATACATACGGTCCGGCACACGTACGATAGCGCTAGGCTGTATATGGAGTCTATTCATTCTCAAAACGGCGTACGATAGTATTTATTTGAAAATACGTGTCTCTAAAAGTCTCACTCTTACTTGCCCTTGCACTCAATTGCAACTCAAATAAGCATTTTGTAAAAAAACCGTAGTACGTGTTATAAAAATTTATTTTTGTTTGTCGATTTGAAGGAAAAAGAATCACGTCATTCGTAATAGAAAAAATCAGTTTACCCAAACACTTAAGCATAATATTATTATATCGTCTAGTTATAAACAGCCAGCGTGTACACGTCTTTCTATTGTAAGTACCAATAATTGATAGTGATAATATTTACTTGAGTGATATACACCCGTTAATAAGCTTAATTGATTTAAGCGTGTACACGCCATTTTTATTTCTTAAACAAATAAACAGAATCATCGTAGCGCTCTATTAATATTTATTTTAAATTGTTCAAGAATTCCATTAAATGTTATCGTATGACGACATTCTATAATTAAGAGGAGTTTAAAATGCGGCGTGTACACGTCTCGCTTTTACATGTACAGATAAGATTATTCGAGTGCTGGATGGATTCTCTTTTTTTGGTATATATTGAAGATTGGTGGGGCGTTGTATTTGGTATAAATGTTTGTTTAATATTTTTATAATTATAAGTTGGTTATTATTGATTACATTTGTGGTTACAGGTAAATTTTTTCAAATTACTTTCATTTTAAAGAGGAAAAAATTAGGATAAATGTTTATTAATGAATAAACAATATTGTGTACCAACGAAAATGTGTCAGAAAATGTGGGAAAAAAGATTTTCTAACAAAGGTGGAAATTTGGGAATTATTTTTAAGTTTGTATGTGTACTGCTAGATGGCGTTATTCTATACAAACATTTTTTTATTAGAATTTAAGTGCCTCGACATCTTAAATCATAAAATATGTAAAATATCATTCTGGTTCATATTTTGTGGTAGAGATTAGTTGTTTTGAGGAATTTCAATGTCTGGAATTTCAGCAGTGCAGCTTAAAAGTTCTTTCAGGTTTGGTCTTAGGTTTAGGCGCTTATATGTAAATGTAATGGTGTATTCCTGGCAGTCGGTAAGAATATGCTTAACGGTTAAAGCACTATTGCAGTGACGGCAGATGGGAAGGTTTTCAGAAGACATCAAGTAAACATGTGTGTATCTGGTATGGTTGATCCGCAATCGTCTAATGACAGCAGCTTCTCTCCTGGTTAAGATATCGGGGGAAAGACAGACGATTAATGGTTGTATATCGTAAAGGGCTGTTTTGCTGTTGTGCTAAAAATTTTGCCAGGACTCCTTGACGGACTTTTTGAATAATAGTTTCATGACATCTGGGAGCTGGAACGTTGTTGTGGTGATGGAAGAAGAGGCTTCTTTAGCATGGTGGTCAGCGTTTTCATTGCCAGTAATTCCAATGTGAGATGGGAGCCAGATAAGACAGACTGTTACATTACGAGCTGAGAGAGTTTGATAGATGTCTTGGATGTTTTGAACTATTGGATGGTCAGTAAAGATAGTATTGAGTGAATTAATTGAGGAAAGTGAAAAATTTAAAAGCATAATTGTGAAAAAAATTCGGAAATGCTGGAAAATTCGTAGTTTTTTCATATTTTCATATCCTCGTGTCGTTTTTCAAGTTGTAGCGTTGAAACTACGAAGAAAATAAGTCCTTTGTATGCACTTTATGTGGGCGAAAAGCAGGTATCATGGAACAATTACTTTTGTTGCTATTGCAATTGCATTTTTTAAAGCAATATTTTGCACTAGGCCTGGATGCGTTTTAGATGATTTGACTTTCCCTCCTCAGTTATCATCATAAATATTGGGACTAGAAACTTTAAAAAACAAATAAAATAATAATTATTATGTACAGTTTACATACTTTCCGTTATAACAACAAAAAACATAGTATTGGAATAATATTTCAAATAATTATCAAACGCTTGAATAGGTTCGTATGGGGTTATTAAAATGTGTTTATATATCAACAAATTGGCCTGTTAATAACCCAATTAGTAGCGGAAAGAAATCGTCAAGATTTCATTCGCTTCCAAACTAAATGTAGACCTGTGTTCATAGACGTACACATAAAATTTTTTAAAAGTCTTTAATTTCAATGAAATATAAAAAAACTGCGAAGAATTAGAATTTAATAGGAAAAGAAAATGTTTTCTTTTAACATAAAATTTTTATTTTAATTCAATTTAATATAAACTCTTCTTTTAATTCCCAAATTCAACGTACAAATCACATTGTCGTTTATTCTGATCGCCTTTTTTCTTGTACCACCATGTGCTTCTTCTATTGGGTCTGTTTATACATGTGATTTTCATTAGCCATATATGTCGTTAACAAAGTATTTATGCAGTCATTGTTGTACATTGATTGTCAATATGAATACTTTATTTTTTTTTCAATTTAGTTTCATTTCGTGTATTGAAAAGTAAGTTGTACATTTGAGTTCGGTCAATATGAAGTTCACAGTTCAGGTAACCACAATGATTTTATTTCTAAGTGATAGATTTTAGGTTATGTAAGTCGGCTTTTTGAAGTTTCAAACTTTTAAAGCTTTTATTTTCTATAAGATGAGATAAATAATAAATATACAGAGCGTAAAGTGACACATTTATCCTATACGTATTTCGAACAATATTATTCTGCGTGAAATATGAAATATTTCATTAAAATGCTAGTTTTTATGATATCTTCAAACTAGCACCTTCAAATTTTTTGATAATTGACGTCATGGACGTACCAAGGGGGATTTATTTGGGGGGTTCAACCCCTCCCACCTATTTCTCGTAAAAGGACCCCTAATTTTTTAAAGGAGATTTTTTTGAAATAGTATATCAAAGTATAAGTGGATATTAAAATATTTAAAACACGCGCGAGCACGACGGCGAAGCTGGAGTGCTCGAAATAGAGCAAGTGTCTTAAAGACCAGTTATCCACGAATACTTTACGCTATTTTTTTATTGGTGCACTTTGAAATTATAAATACTGGTCTATAACTACTACAACAACAATAAATGGAAATCATAGATGAAAATAAGAACTAAATGTCAATTGGTTGAATTCGTGAAGTATATGATGTACACCTTGCGTTGTCATGGAAATGAGAAAAACATCAACTAATTTGTATTTTGATGAAAGTTCAACCTTATTGAGTTCTGTGAATGTCAATAGTATTAATTTAAATACCATTTCCTAAGATTTGAAAAATCGAAATATTAATAATTCAAACAATACCAACGGCGCTTTCCATTTTAATTTATAAATTTGAAATTGTTAAATATTGTTCGAATAAAAGTTTTGACGTTTTACAAACTACTCCTGTCAGATCAATAATAAAAAAATTGCCATTTAGACATGCTTTAGACCATAGATTTAGACTTCGTTTCTCGAGTTGTTGATGTTGCCACGGTAACTTTAAAACACGCGCGTTTTTTAAAGTTCGATTTAAACACGTTGAGGCGTGCTTTAAATAGGTAAAATGGTTCACCAATAAAAAAATATTTTATTTCTCAACACATTCTCCTCTTAATTGGATACATTCATTACAGCGAACCTGCAATGTCTCTAGACCTTTCAAAAAAAATGTTTCTTCTTGCTCTGCAAACCAGACCTCCACAGCTTTTATTACCTCCTCGTTGGAAGAAAATTTACGACCCTTTAAACTTTTTTACGTTGAGGAAAGAGATGATAGTCGAGCGCAGCCAAATCTGGTGAATAAGGGGGGTGTTCTAGTAAATCAAACCCTAAATCACGAATTTTTTGCATGGCAACATGAGATTTGTGTGCAGGGGAGTTGTCCTGCAAAAACAAAACACCTTTGGATAGCTTTCTGCGTCTTTTCTCTTCAACTTTTTCCCGTAGAGTTGTCAGCAATGTCGAATAGTAATCTCCGGTAATTGTTCTACCCTTATCCAAAAAATCAATCATGATTACTCCATGGCAATCCCCAAAAACTGAAGCAAGAACTTTTCCAGCAGATTTTTGGACACGAAACTTCTTAGGTCTTGGAGAGGACGTAGGACATTGATCACCAAGGGTATTAAGCATATCTTCGTAAATCTGCTTACCTCTTAACCCTTTTAAATACAGGTACTTGAAGATGGCTCGATACTCCAATTTTTCGATTTCCACAATTTCGGTGGACATCTTTTTTCTTTTAATTTATTGCGTAACTCTGGTTTACTTTTTTGACGTCCAACTTCACACTGACACTTCTAATGAGTTATTGTTCGTTGCTATGGTAACGCAATATTTTGTTTACGCATGGAACTGGTTTAGGCTAACTAGATATCAATACATCCTCGTATATCATTTTTAATATTTCTCAGGTTTCTGTAACTTTCTTAGTCACCTATAACAATGAATTTCCCATCATCTAATATCTACAATGACTTACTTAAACAATGCTTTGATGTAATGAAAATTATTTAGATTGTTCACACTTTTAGTCTTCAACAAAGAAAAGTTTCTCAGACATTATACTTCTGCATTAAATAGAATCTAAGTATCAAAAATATTCTGTGATGTGTCTATGCCCACCACCCCTCCCTCACCGTCGTTTTCTCCCACACAAACACACACACACACACACAACCTTGATGAGCCCGTCCCACCCAGGATGTTCCTCTATAAGCAAGGTACATCTCCGGGGAGGACTTCCACCACTTCCCCCCATCTTATCCGATGGGTCTCATCATCGTAGTTCGCGTTTCGGAGTACAGCTCGTCCCTAGCTAAAAGGGCTAGCAGCTGGGGGCGAGCCGTCTTCTCTTTGGCCGTGTAACCTCGGTGGTTTTTTCTTCGGCGGTCTTCCGTTGTGTGTGTTTGCGCTGCCTCTACAAAGTGCGTCCTCAGCCGGCAATTTCAGCTGGAAACACCCTTATAGAGTGTGTCTTCTTTTCTTCCGATCTCTTACAAGCGACTTTAAGCCATTAGCTGAGCTAATAGCTTTGTCACCTGTTTTAGGATCTGTTTTGTTGTTTTCTTGTTAGCTGCGGCTTGGGCGTAGCTGACTCCTGTCTTCTTTACTGCTGTTGCTGTTGTCCTTGTCTCCTGGTTGTTTGGGGCTTTTGGGCATCCTTTGTAGTTTGCCGGTTGTTCTCCCTGGCAGTTTGCGTAGGTGGCCGGCTTGGTCTTCGGTCGTGGGTAGTCGTTGGATCGGTGTGGTCCTCCGCACTTCACGCATTTCGTGTTTACGGTACACGTCGTCTGTTCGTGGTGGAAGCCTTGGCAGTTGTAGCACTGCGTCGGCCCTTTTTCTCTTCTTTGTTCTTCCCACCTGATCCTCACGTTCTGGATGTGTTGGATTTTCCGGATTTTTTCTTTTTCTTCAGGCTCCAGCTCCACCAGGTAGATGGGTAGCGGTTTCTCTCTCCGAACCTGGAATGTAATTGGGTTAGTCGTTTTATACTTACCCCTTGTCTCTCGATTTCTTCCTTGATTTCTTTGGTGTCCTCGCAGTGCGTTAGTCCTCGGATGACGATCCTTGTCATCCTGTCTTCTTGTGGCATATACGTATACCACTCCACTTCTTTTCTCTCTTCTTTCAGGTACCTTGTGAGGTTCCTGTAGTCCTCTGGCCCGTCGCAGGGTATCGTTTTCTCCCGCTTTTGGACAGTTACTTATATAGCCAAAGGTAGTAAAAATGTGGGGTGTGCGAAACTGATGCCATCTATCAATGGTTAGCTCAACTAGATTTTTCTTGAAATTTCAACTCAACAAAACTTACTTTTAGTCTTCAGCAAAGAAAAGTTTCTCAGACATTATACTTCTACATTAAATAGAATCTAAGTATCAAAAATATTCTGTCATAAATATGTCTATATAAATAATTTTTTTCTTCGATTAAATATTTCAACTATCTAAAGCCAACCATAATTTTAACTCCCTGTATATTATTCAGCAAATTACTTTATTTCTAAAGTTCTAAAATGGAAAGCTCGTAAAATATAGTTTAATTTTCGAACTAGCAACTGCAGTTGGAGCGCTATCTAAACCACTCGACTACTTCCATAAAATGACATTTTGATTTTTCAGCAAGTGCCTGTAATGGACCAACATCCGGATTCCCGAGTGCATCATGGTCACCACGATCGAGGTCACGATAATCCCGTTTTCGATTCTCCCAGCAGGAAAATCTCCTCTACGTCCGAACACGCAGAAATTGGTCCGGTCAGAAAAAAAAGTATATTGCACAAACATAGCGATCTTGATATGCTGAGCTGTTCGGGAAGGAGTGGTGAGAAAATTAATAAACACTAATTTTTGATGAAAAATGTTATCTAGTCTTCTTCAAAATTAAAAATATTAAAATATTGGTTCATGTATGAATGTATGTATGTATGTATGTATGTATGTATTTTGGGGTGACATTCACTGAGGCCTAAAAGATCTATCTTGCCCACTTTTTTTTTAAAGGTGCCGTTCCTTCGCCGGCACCACCTCAGCCTCCTGGGCTTATTGTGGATACTTCCAGTGTTCTTACTACAACCTATTCAGCCAATCCGTTCCCTGTATTAGCTCATACAGGTTCTTTGCTGATTGGTTGTAGAAGTCTTCTGGAGTCATTTGGGGACTACCATCTATTTTCCGCGAAAGTTCTTGCGAAAGATATATTCGGTGGTCATGTGGTCTGTTGGCATTTTGAAGATGTCGTTATCCACATGCCTTATCTCTGTGTGTCCTCTCCCATGTGCCACGTCATGGTCTGATGCTTTTTCCAGTCGGGTTAGTGCTGCCCTTGCTTCGCACATTATTACACAATGTAGCGAAGGAAGGTCTAGCATTGTCTCCAGCGCCGCTGTAGGAGTAGTCCTCATTGCCCCTGTGATGCTAATGCATGCAAGTCTTTGGACATTGCTTAGTTTTAGCATAGCAGAGGATTGTCTGATCTTTGGCAACCATACCAGAGATGCATATGTGATACTGGGGATGACAACCATTTTGTACAGCCAGTGTACCATGCCCACTTACTTCTACTTAGTCTCTGAGGAGAGTCTCAGGAATTTAGGGATGACTGCAAGCTTCAACTCAGGTAAATGTTCCTCTTCTATCCAGTAATCTCCCAGGAGCTGTGCTCTAGGATTCTGCAGTGCTGTGCAGTTGGAAAGTATGTGGATGTAGGTTTTTTCTTCCATGTCTTAAAATCTGCATTCTTCTTCCTCCACTATTTTAAGCTTTTTCAGGTGCCTATTCAGGCGACAATGTCCCGTTAGGATCCCTGTTACAACTCTCAACGCACTTTTACTTTGACTTATTCATTCATTTGTTCTCAACAAGTTGTAGACACCCAGAAGAGTCTTTGATTGTACAAGCCCTACTAGATCTTTCCAATGGTCAGATCTTCTCTTTTTCTCGGCTTTACCTATTTCTTCCAATATTACTTGGGGGCTGATTCCGCAAAAGCGTTCAAGCCCCAGAAATGTATTTCAGTCCCCCTCTTTGCTCGTTCATCTGCTATTTCATTTCCTCCTAGTTTCCATTTCCTCGCCTAGTTAATTGAGTTTGTCTAGGCATTCCCACACCATTTTGGAACTGATTATACAAGAGCTCAGTGCTTTAATGGCTGCTTGACTATCCAACATTATGATAATCCTTTGTCTTCTGTATCCTTCATCAATATTGAACTGGGCGCACTTTCTTATGGCGTGGATTTCCGCTTGGGGTTTTTCCCAAGCTTTCAGAGTGTTTGATTCCTGACCCGAACACTTCTATCCCAGTTCCTTCGATTGCTTTTGAGCCGTCTGTGTACCATTGAATGGCATTCTTTCCAAGTCTGGTAATTGTATTTGAATCCCATTCCTTCTTGCTGCTTAATTCCGTAACGAAAAGTTATACTTTTTCATCATACCGCCCCCAGAAAAGTATTTCAGTTCCCCTCTATATTGGTTCATTGATTCTTGTTGTAGTTTCAATTGTGGGTGAAATAATTCTTCAACTGGGGTTAACTTTTCAAGATTAAGTATTTGAAGTGTAATTCAATATCCGTCGGGGCCTGTAACCCGGTAAGTAGTTGTAGCTTCTCAGTTAAGCGGTCAGTGTTTTTGAAAAATATTTTTCAAAACTTATAAAACGTTAGAATTATTATTATTCTTCTCGTACACTGAGAAAACTATGGAAGGACTAGAAATGACATTTTAACTCTTCAACTTTGTAAATAATTTCATTTTAAATACACCTTTTGTTTCGTTTTAGATAGCGGGAAACCAAATGGTGACTTCAGGTTTAAAAAAAATTCAGATACAGAATCTGTTTATTCGAGAACCAGATTTGCTGATTCTGTTCAAGAAGAAAGGTAAACATAAAAAATATAGGTTAATTCTTACATTTAGGAATGTGAATTTCATTTATCTGTAATCTTAATGATTAGTATCATTCAAAAACATGTCTGGGCCAATTAAATTTCGGTACTTGTCAATAATTACGTACCAAATAATGGTAATCTTTTTAACATTCACCTGACCGTATAAAAATCAAGTGTCTATGCTAATTTGAGATTTAAAACGATTGTTATCAAAATTTGGTGAAATTTTTAAATTGAAAAAACAGTAAACACTTCTCTCACGTGTTTTTCTTGATAGTAGTCTACTTAATCACTTCATTATATGTATGAAGAGACTTTACCCAAAAACCTTCCACTTTAAACTTTGAACTTTTTTATTTTTTAGATCCTGGTGGTATATTTTCTGTCTTCAATGTCGAACAGATGACGGCCAACAATCGTGGAAACCGAAATTTTGGTCCAAATTATGCCCGTACCCTTTTTGCCCGACATACAGACAATTTACCCGAATAATAACCATCAGTTTAATAGGAATTTTAACTTGGTGTTTATTTTATTCTGTAGTTGGAGAAACGGCAGCTCCACCTAACGGTAAATTGTTTCAATTAATACTATTAACAATCAGTGCCTATATTGGGGGATGGCTGATGAGCCTGACTACGTTGCCTGCGTTGGTCGGGATGCTTTTTACTGGATTTATTTTTCAAAATCTACATATTGTTGACATTGACAAGTCGTTTTCGTATATCAGCAAAGAGTTTAGGTAAGAAATTATCTTTCTTTCGCCGTACCTTTTATGTATAATGTGATTTATCTTTTTTAGAAACGTTGCATTGGTTATAATTTTAATCAGAGCTGGCTTAGATTTAGATCCCAATGCGTTGAAAAGACTAAAATTTGTAGTTGTTAAGATAGGACTGGTGCCTTGGTTGGTGGAAGCTGGAATGACCGCTATTCTATCCGTATATATTTTAAAATTACCTTGGAGCTATGGAATCCTTCTAGGTAAATCTTTCAATAATTATATCTTAAATACATCCATATATAATCATCTATAGTTCGAAAAATTTCAATTTCATAAGTTTCGGTGTCATATTTGAAACCTGGCAACGTTGGAATGATCCAATCTGACGTTCGTTGTGTCATTTGTCATTTTTTGTTGGTTAACACTGTTGTCAGATGTACAATTTAGCCAAATTCCATAATTTTATTCAAATTTTATCTTTCCAGGTTCAGTTATAGCTGCAGTATCTCCAGCAGTAGTAGTCCCATGTTTATTTAGACTTCGATCTAAAGGATATGGCGTAGCGAAAGGTATACCAACTCTTATAATAGCCATAGCAGGTATAGATGACGCAGCTTCAGTAGCAGCCTTTGGTATTACCAAAGGAATCATGTTTTCCAACAGCTCCTTGGTGAATCTGGTACTGATTGGACCAATATCAATAATAGGAGGTATTAACAAAAAAAATGAATCTAATTTTTTTCTAATCCACCAATTATTTCAGGCCTAGGATTTGGATTTATTTGGGGACTTCTATCCAACTTTGCCCCAGAACGACACGATCCTTTCCTAGTCCCATTAAGGATTTTAATGCTACTTGTTGGAGGATTAATATCCGTTTTTGGTAGTGAAATGATCGGTTTAGGTGGTGCTGGACCGTTAGCATGTGTTTCAACTGCTTTTTGCTGCCTCTGTTTTTGGTCCAAGCAAGGTTGGGACATAGAAGATAACCCAGCAGCTACTGCTTTCGAAATATTCTGGATGATATTCGAACCTATCCTTTTTGGAATCACAGGAACTGCTATTAAATTGGATGAACTGGAACCTACAGTTGTCTATTACTGCACTGGTATATTGGTCACTGTCGTGGTTTTCAGGATCATAGTTACTATTTTATTAGGAATTGGATGTAGCTTTAATTTAAAAGAGAAGATTTTCATCTCTATTGCTTGTATGGCAAAAGCGACAGTACAGGTACCTACAGTCTTTTAAAGATCTTTTTTAGGATAGGATTGGTGCCTTGGTTCATTGTTATTTTGAAGAATTATCAACAAAAATTTAAAAAATATTTCAAACCCTCGCCCAGCTGTCACTTTGACATTCAGAGCTGTCATTGATATGTCAAAAAAAGCAAGATGGGGTCTTATGTTATCTTTCCAAATACCATCACTCAAAAGCTGCAAGGGGGAACGGACTTTTATGTCCTCACCCTTCACCCATTCTACTAAGAATATAAAAAATGTGTAACTAATTCTTCGAGATAAAGATAAACAGCACGGCACTGTTATTGAAATTTGTGTATTGCTCCTAGCATACTTCAAGGCGGGCGGCGGTCCCTCACACACTCACCGTCATCTACTCCCTTCTATCCCTCCTACCTCTCACATGCCTGCTCTTTCCTAATCATGCTCTCCACTAGATTCTTCTGTAACACCCTCCATCCATCCTCTACATTTTTCTTCCCACGGTCTGCTTTCTCCTTCCTCCCAGACTCGTCCCCTCTGAGGAGTACCTCCCGTGTTTCCCTCTCTGTCTTCATCCACTCCCTTCCTTCCCCTACCACATTCTGTCTCCCCTGGACAGGTACTTACAGTCTTTTAAAGATCTTTTTTAGGTTAGGGTTGGTTCAATGTTGTCATAGATAAGTATATTGACGTACCAAGCTAATTAATGTTCCTTTGCTCATTGTCATTTTGGAAAAAATACCTTCAAAATGATCTATTACTCGACCTCCATTTCCATTTGAAAACATATTCCAAACCCCCGCCCAGCTGTCACTTTGATATTCAGAGCTGTCATTGTTGAGTCAAAAAAATGTGGATGGGGTCATATATTAATGTTCCAAATATAATCACTCAAAAGTTGCAAGGGGGGACGGACTTTTATGTCCTAACCGTATGAAATTCCCTCCACCATAGGCGTGCGCAGACTTTTTTAGGGGGGGGCAAATATCAAATCGGAATCTTTAGATGAAAAAACAAAGAGCCGTGCTTGCCGAAACATTGCTTTTGCATATTGCCACCCTTCAATTTCTCGCAATTCATTTCAAGAATAAAAATTTGCTTCCTCCTTGAGGTGGACCGATTAGGGTGGGTCATGAACCACCCTACCCCCCCTGTAGGCACGCCTATGCCCATTCCACTAGGAATATAAAAAATATACAATTTAATATCTGATAATTGAATTTTGGGTTTAAGGGGAATCTATCGGCAGCGATTTGACAAAATATCGAAGTATTTTTGGCAAAGAATTTTGAAGTAATGGATGTATTGAAAATTGAGAAAAAAATATATCATGTAGATTAATGTTGAACTTAGAGTTCTCATTGAATAAAAACTTTGAAATGCTAACCAAATTTTGTTGAAAAAAATATGAAAAATACACATATTAAGCAAATATTAAGCAAAGTTTAAGCCCTTGTAAAGAATTAAATATGGATTGAATGGAAAAACTAATTTATAAAGTTTCTAATTTGAAGCTTTATGAATACTATATAAAAATCTCAGAATCCTCAAATTACTTATGACCGTACAATTCCTTATTGAAATTCGGTTGCTACCACTAAAATATTGGATAAAAATCCATCTCTCGTTTTTCTATCCTGCCGTTCCATTGTTGATACAACGCTCGCCGGTCTCGGCGGTCTCCCAGTTCAGTACTGACGAAGCTTATAGAGTAGCACGTGAACCAAAATGCGCTTGGACCGCTTGGCTACCTACATGTTGCGGAGCTTTCATATTTCTAATAAAATTTTCGTTATTTGAACTTAAACGTGAGGACGTAGGGAAACAGAAAAATATACAAACCATAATTGTGCAAGGTCGAATTTGGTAGATGCCCCTTAAATACATGCAGAACTTTTTATACAGAATATTGTAATGTTTTTCTCATTTATTTGAACTGTTTTTACCATGGGATAAAATCATACGCTCACTTTGGCTAATTACCATTGATTTATTGAAGAAACACTTACACACTATAATAAACTTAGTTTATATACACACTACTTAATGTCTACTAATTTATCTACACTCGGTATAATAATTGTCCTAATTTATCTTCAACACTATTTATATCCACTTCTGTTCACTCACTGTATACTGAAACTGTTTACCGATTCACTGTATACTGAACAACTTCCCGACTCACTCGAAAACCCGCGTATATATAATTATTTGCAGCTCTAGAACATTCTTGAATTTACGAATTAGAACATTCAGGAATGTCTTGTACGCTTCGAAAACAGCCTCCACCCATTCCACTAAGAATATAAAAAATGTGTAACGAAACAATTCAATTCTAAACTAAAATTCTTCCTTCGAGTAATATATGAATTCAAGATAAATATTTAAATTCTCACATAGCACGGCACTGTTATCGGAATCTGTGTATGGTTATCCTTGTTTTGGGAGAATCGATTTAAATGTTGGCTTCAAACAAAGTGTATATTTACCTAGTCTGGAAGCTTTAAACTATTTCTAATTTTTAGGCCGCACTGGGACCAGTTACGTTGGGTATCGTTATGGCGGATACTCCTGAGTATGAATACGCTTCAAAAGTCTTAACAATGTGCGTTTTATGTATAGTGCTAACCGCACCGACAGGTGGGATATTGATATCCATCTTAGGTCCAAGATTGCTTACGAAAACTAAATATATACCTGAACCTGAGGGATGGAGAAGAAGTCACAGACCGTCGATAAGAGATATAAGTATAATTAACGAAGAAGAAGAAAAAGAACAACATGAAAATACGGATGGTTTTCCGGAAACTCCTATTATTAAAAATTTGGAGAATGTTTAAATAGAGTTTAAAAAGAAGTGAGAAAAGTAGACGTGTTCCAGTGATTCTAATATTTATCTGAAAAGAATTGTATATACTTGGTTGTTTTTAAAGTCCTGTAGAAAACGTTTTTACCGAATAAAAAAATTTCGCCTCAGCGGGGATTTGAACCGCGGTACTTTACATTCTAATTTTCCGTGCTTTAACCGCTCGGCCAGCTCCGTCCCGGGTATTGTTATTCAAAAGTGTTATGAAAACAGCCGAATTTAAGATAACTAAGAGTACATTTGAACTTATTGTTCAACGACCTTTTCAAATATGTGTGTACAGTTATGTACAGGAATTCCCATGTAGCATTTTATAAATAACACATTGTATATTATCCTGATTAATATTGGAATCAATGGAGTGTATCTTTATGAGATGTAATCAGAGAACTGTATAGAGTATAATATTTCTGGTTACGAGATTTTTATTATTTCCACATTATAGGTATATTCGGATAGAATACAGAGTCTATATCGTTATTATTTTAACTATAAACTGTGTTATAATAGTGATAGTGTAGTGATACAAAAACGATAAATTATATGATTTTTAGTACCTTTTGTTGTTTTATTTATTCTCTTTTTTATTATAAAAAGGAATAATAATAAAAATAAATAGTTTAGCTTCCCCAACAAGCTTTTTTTTCATTGCTGTTCAAATTGGAATATAATAAATTTTTGTCTTCCTTTTCCCTTGTCTTTCAAAACATTCGAAAATTGCCTGCCATTTCGCTATTGTAATAAGATTTATGGGGCTCTCTACGTCCGTTACAATCATCCCATTTAAAACTTTTTTCATTTCGACCTTGAAGCTTATCCGTAAACAATTCGAATATGTTTGTATTTTTTTAAATAAAATAAAAAGTTGGAATTCCGACAAAAATAGTGACAGACAGACGGATACAGGGTTACTCAAAAATATGCAAGATGAATCTGGTGAATATTTTGGGAGATCAACAAGACCAATGAGACGACTTCTACAATTGCGGAACTAGCCAAACGTTACACCCATGCTCAACCACTTAAGAGACGGGATGGAATCAAAGGATGCAGTCTTGCCAGGATTATCCAGGGCGACCCTGGGAAGCTAACGCCGAAGAATTATTTGGCGATGACCAGGAAAACCTACGTTTAACAGTAGTATTCCTGACTGGCCACTGTCAACTAAGGAAACACCTCCATACTATGGGGCTAGTGAACACACTTCTTTGCAGGATGGGTGAACAGGAAGATGAAACTGTCTTATATGAGTGTCCGGAGTTATCGTCAATAAGTAAGTGTGTGCTCGCTGAGTCTTGGTCTACACCTGAGGAGCGAATAAACATACAGCACGGCTCTTACAACTGCGCATGACTCAAGACCTTTCAAGATGTGAAAACGTGGTTAAAACTACATATTCCACACACCACGTCAAATTTAGTAGTTGAGGTGCGCATGCGTCCAAGCAGCCTTTAACCTTCTATTCGATGTGACTGAATGTGAGGTGATTAGCGCAGTTGGTAGGGTATTGAGCTGACAACTCAGATGTCGTAGGTTCGAAACCCGGTTAGGTGCTGTTTTTTTTTTAGTCTTTTATTTCTTATTTTCTGATATTTCTATACATAGTTACACTTTGATCAACCGGGTTTGGGCCTGGGTTTTCTTGTTTTTTTTTTAGTTTTATATTTCTGATATATGTTACTACTAAATTTGGCAAAGTCTTGAGTCTGCGCAGTTGAAAGAGCCGTGTTGTATGTTTACCCGCTCCTTACATCTGCCGATATAAAGGAGATGACTCCTGGTGGCCTGTCCACCTTCCTGGGGAAAGGACAGGATGGATAATGACGTAGTAGGACAACTCCTCGAGAGGATGTACAATGGGTCACATGTGGCCTAAGTGCTGTGAGCCTACACTCACCCTCCCTACTTTACAGATACAGATACAAGACCAATGATTGTGTATTGATTAACTGATTCACACAATAAAAAAGGACTATAGACTTTGTACACCCCATAAAATGAAATATTTGAAGATTTTTAGGCGCATTTGTTTCATCTATCTAATCTCAATATTTGTTTTCGTCCGATATGAACAATCTCAGAGTAATCATGTATTGGATTTTTATAAAAGATTTCTCAAAATGAATTAGCATAATTATAATGTATTCTTGGAATATGCTACATGTACAGTGTGTCTAAATAAGGAAGAAATTAATATTTATCAAAAAAATTTCGACAAACATGAATTTTTTGATAAAATCTTATACAATTTAATATCTGATAATTGAATTTTGGGTTTAAATACACGCAGAACTTTTTATACAGAATACCTCAAAGTTTTTCAAGTAGTCAACTTATGTGTAGACACACTGTATATATAGAAATACATTCGCAATATAATATTTATTGTTACATCAAATAAATATCTTCTGGTCTTTCTAGCTACGTCTTCTTTTGATTTTTCAAGGTTATTCGTATCAACCACAAAATGAATATATACAGAGTGATTCATTAATAAGTGTAAATATTTAAGACAGTTGATTCAGAATATAAAATTTTAATATTTAAACCAAAACAATAGAGAGAAAGAGGGAAATATATAACCTTTATTATCATCAAAAATTTTACAATTTTTGGATAAACATAAGAATTTTCTTACCCCATAAACCTTGGAGCTTTACCAGTACGTCCCTGTTCATATTTAGGTACCTATCATGTTTTGGAATTGCTGAGCTCTTCTTCTTTCCAAAAATATATTATTCAAGAAAGTTTAATTGAAAAATAAGCGAGTTATGCTTTTATATGATTTTACTTGTTTCAACGTTTGAATATTTATCTCAGTGAACTGACAAAAGATTCACCATTAAAATCTCACACGAAATCTTGTATCATTTTCCAGCTAAAAATTTTAAAAACAGAGCAAAAAACAACCTTTAACACTCTTTTTTAGCTACGTAATGATCTAGTTGCCTTGAATTTAGTCGTTTGTTGTATAAACTTTTGTGCTGTCAGTAAATTTGACAGAAGTGTCAGACATACTGGAAAATATTTTCTGTTATATTTGAAATTTTAATTACACTTATTTTAAATGAAAGAATTAATTTCTTCGGATTGCACACCACCTGAAATTACAATTCGTTGTGTATATATTTGTTTATAGAAAATTTATTTTTGTACAACTGTCATTAAAAGTGACACTTTTAATGATAGCAAACAATGTTAAAAACGATTGTTTACATAGCAGCGTGTTAAAAATACTTTTAACACTAGTGTTAAAAATATTTTTAGCACTTTTATTAATAATTGGACTCTCGACAAACATATTAAGCAGTTAAAAACCCAAGACGAAAACTGGACAGGAATGAAATTCAAATGACAGCGTCTTTTCTCATTTGTTAGTAATCATAACGTTGGCAACGTCTGCCATTCACAACAATCTTTTGATTATTTGAATACTAAAATGCATTTTGAATTTATTGTCATTGCAAATTCGCTCGTTTCATTATCAAAATAGGGAAGTTGTACAAAAAACATTGTATGGTATTTGTGTTAAAAGTGATTTTATTTTGTTCGTGAAACCTCACTTTTAACACTCATATCATAAATAACTATTTTATGTTTTTCAACCCCTTTAGAGCATATTTTGTTATTTTTCTTCATGTGGATGTGGTGTAGATAAAGTTTTGTATGATACTTGTGCGTGAAGTACTTTTGCGCACTCGTCGCTACGTTCGTGCCAAGCATTTTCGCTACTCGTGTGCAAAAGTATAACTTCACGCAATTGTATCATAAATATAACTATTTAAAAATTATTATTCAAAACATAATTTGATCTAGTCTCCATGGTTATAATATTTCCTTATGTCTATTAACTGGCAGTATAAAAATCTCGAAGCTCACTAATAGTATCACTTACTAACATAAAATCTTCTATCTAAAAACCCGAATATTTATTTCTAGGAAGACCTCTCATTTATGACGATGCTTGCATAAAAAATATCAACTTTTCGAAGAAAGTTGAATGATTATTTCGTCTTCCTCTATACTATAATAACCGTGCACTTTAAACCAATTTAAGAAGCGTTGTTAGTTAATAAACTGAATTCTCGCGTAGTTATACCGATAGAAAGCGGCTCTAAAAGTAGCACAAATCCAATCAAACCATAAGAGTAGTTACAAGAATAAACATAAAATATATTTTGTGAATTCCCCGCTGTTAGATTTTGGAAAATTATAATATAACTGTGTGAGTGCACCTTTAATAATTAGGTACATAATTGTTGTGTCAACTTATATAACTTGTTGTGTGCTGCAGCCTCAGTTGGTGTTGTTATTGGTTGATGGCGTTGTGTTGTGGGTTTTATATTAAAACTTTGAAAGTGTTTTTATTTGAATATTTCTATTGGTAAGTTTTTTATTTTTGTTTATGTAAATATTAAGATGGAAGAATTTAGAAACTTACATTATTGGTATTAAAAATTGATAAGAAATTAAGAAAATGTTAAGTTAGTTTTAGTAAAAAGGGTGTGAAGAATAGATTTTTGTAAAGGTCGATGAAAAAATCTAACGTTTATAAACATTTTTAACCAAATTTAGTCTATTTTAAAATCATGTAATTGCAATTGAGTAGTGCGAAAAAAAATACATGAATTTAAAAAAATCTATAATGCAACCGCTCCCAAAGACGAGTTAAAACCTTGACTTCGATTCAAAAAACTTATTTTAAATTCTATCACGATCCTAAAACTTTATTTAAAATTCTAATTCCAATCTTGGGATTTCCCCTCGGAATCTAACGGAATAAGATGAATTTTCGTAACAACCTTTATTTTGGTAGGTATTACAATTTATGATTATTTCCAAAGTCACATTAAGCCAGAATCATTTGTTCTAATGATAATCATTTCACAAAGGAGAAAACTCTTCTGAAAAATGTTTTAAATGCCAATAATTACCCGGCAGAATTTGTAATTAAAGAAATCAAGAGTATAGAGAAAGGCTCATTGTTAATACCCCATAATAATAACAATAATATTAATAATTCAGCTAACATAATTTTTAAAAACTTGACAATACCGTATGCTAGGGGTTTGTCAGAAAGAATTAAGAAAATTGGTAATCAATTTAATATTCGAACCAGCTTTAAATCTAACAATACTTTGAGATCTATCTTAACAAAAACGAAACCAAAAAATGAAGAACAATCTTCAAAAAATTGCATATATCAGATATCTTGTGAATGCGACAAATTCTATTTAGGTGAAACATCTAGATCATTGAAAGTCCGAATAAGTGAACATAAAAAATACATCAAAGATAGGTAAGTCAGGTATTTGTAAACATGCTTAGGAAGAAGGGCATACAATTCAATGGGATTCGACAAAAATAATATTGAAAGAGCCCAATAATAAAAGACGAAAAATCAAAGAAAGTGCTTTAATACAACTAAATGCAGATAAATGTGTAGCTAGTATTTCAGCCGAATGTAGACAAATTTGGTTACCAATGTTAGAAAGAGAAATTTCCAATAATCAATTACCTGCGTTATCAGGATAGCATCATAAGTTTTTATCCAGGTTTTCTTATGATTTATCATTGGAATAGTTGTTAATCGATACACACTTCAATACACAAAATCACCAAACTGAGTTATACATGTTTTGAAAACAAAAATGATCATACACAAAAAAGTAACAACAAACGCGTTTTATTAACAACATTTCCAAAATAAGTTAAAAAAAGCGCTATCCCAATAAAAACCGTTCCTGGAACGTGCACTTCACTGGATTCCATTTCTAGTAGACTATCATATCGTTAGAATGTCATAAAATAAAATATTTATTTCACATTTTACCAGAGGTGTGATCTACTATGAATGGACCTTAATAAAATTTGACAACAAAGTTTTGTAGTCTTAAACTTCAAAATATTATTGATTGTCTAGTTGTCATATTTTTTCGTTGTGTCAGATAGGGACCAAAATATATTTAATTAATTTTATTACTAGTTAATCTTGACAACGGTAGCTGGAACGCTACCGAAACGTCGAAATAAAAAATAAAAAACATTATTGTGGTTTGATTCCCAAAAGAATAAGAGAAAAAAGAATTAGTTTTTTGAGAATATCTCGTTTTCTATGTCTTGAATCTCAGCCATACATGGTCCTCGACACCGCAGCCTTAATGCTTTTTGAACGCGTTGTTTCCTTAGACTTATTTAGAATATCCGTAGTCTTATAGGAGTTGTACCTCTCTATCTCAAAAACGGCTGGACTAATGAAAAAAAGTTTTGAATAAAATTTGTAGAGAGTTTTGTCATCTACAACTTTTATAATAAACGTAAATACGATTGGAGGCAGAGAAAACAAGATATCTTCAAAAAACCTTTGACCTTGAGTATCTGTTTTACTGAAATAGCTGTATTATTCTTACAGCAAACAGGATCTACACACCTAGGATCGTTTGATACTGTTAAAAATTCAATCGATGTTGTATCAAAGTTTTTGTTGATAGATATAAATATTAAATACTACTCATCATTCGCTGTGTTACTGTAATTGTTGTTTGTTATTAAAAAAACATTGTATTATCAATTTAAAGGAATGCAACAATAGGTCACGATTTATTTATAGCCTCGAAACATCCACCTGGTGATGTAACGACTTACACAGGAAAAATTGCTGGAAAATTTTCAAACTTTAATTAAAATTTCACTTGATATTGAAAATTTCGTATAAATTGTAATAAAATCCAACAAAATTTGTAAGGAAACAGACTTTCAGTGGTTATATCGAAAAAAAAATGTTCCAATGAAAATATTTCTTGGATATTTTATGTTATTAGTTATCTGTAGGGTGTCCCAGGATCTCGTGCTTGGGAGATGCTAGAAATAATGATAAATTGTGTGCATTTATTACTTCTAAAGTCATAAATAATGGTTTTTTATTTAGAACTATTAAGTATATAACGAAAGGACTTAATTTTATATGAAGTCCTTTCATTATTTTTAGTTTTTTGTTCAATCTTCTGGGACAAACTGTATGGTTAGTCGTATTTTTATTTAAATAAAATCTAGAATATTTTAATAGTTCGAATTATTACGTAACTAATTGCATATATAATAATTTGAAGCCATAGGAATTATGTAAAAATTCCATTTTTGTGGAGAATTCAAGGTTATGTAAAATAAACAAAATTATATATTAATTTTTGTTAAAAAAAATTTAAAACAATAAAATTTCACATTTGTGCTGGTGATGTACCCGATACATTAGAATTCCAGACTCAATCCGGACCTGACTTTGTTAGGACTCAAACTAACGCCGTAAATTTTCGAGATAACTACTTTTTATCCATTATATAGAAAAATTTTATCAAATCTACAATGTACTCGTAAATATACTCAAGAAATAATTTAATTCAATAAACAGGTTTTGTAAGGATGTACTCAACTAGAATTCAAAATGTTATTAAACTTTGATTAACGAATATGAATAAATAAATATTAATTTGTTTGCAAGATATAACGTTAGAAACCACTCTTTTTGTCAAGCTTCTTTTGATAGAATAATGGGTTTGCTAGAACTAACACCCTGTATGATTAAATTGAAATTACATGAAATCGGTGTTTAGTTACAAATGATTTTGCTTTCAAGGTTACTTTGTACCTGTATATGCTACGTACCTGTAATTTTGTTGAAAAATATTATATAACTGTGATTGAATAATGTTTAATATCATCCTTTGTAATTATAAATATGGTTTGCAAGTTTTGATAACATTATTTGATTCTTTTTTTTTTGAAATTTGTCTATTATAAGTAAAAAATACAAAAAGGAAATGATCAATTTAGGGGGAATGGACATTAAAAAGTTTTTAAATATATATTATTTTATATACAGAGAATTACAAGGGAAAGAAGAGAAAAAAATGAATAAATACGTCAAAAAACATATAAAGGAGACATCTGTAAACGTTAGTAAAAAGAATTCTCCCTTTATATGATTTTTAACTTTTTTTTAACTTTTTCATTAATGACGCTTTCAGCTTTCATCAAAATGCTCTGTGTATTCTATCTTTACAGAGTTCTATAACTATAATTGAAAATTTTAACCCAAAATTAACGTAATTCAATAAAACTATTATTATTTTTATTATTTTTAGATTAAAAAGACTGTAAAAATGGAAAAGGAAAAGGTAAAGAAGTTAAACCCACTGAGCAGATCGAATATTTTTTCATATTTAACATTTGGGTAAAAACATTCATAAAAAATTAAATTTCTTAAAGATATAATAATAATTTTATTTTTTAGATATGTATTAGAGTTAATAAAAAAAGGTTGGAAGAAGGATTTGAATGAAAGTGATCTATTCGGATTGCCGAAACGTTGCAAATCGAAACGTAACGGAGAAATGGCCATACAACAATGGCAGAAGAATCCGTCACTATTGAAATTACTCTTACACAAATTTGGAGTAACTTATATTTTACTATGTACGGCTCATATAATATGGACAGAATTTAAAAGGTAGTAGATTTTAAATTTGGAAATAACAAATCCTACAAAATACCCCAAAATACTCGTATTGGTCCAAACGCAACGTTCCCTCATTTTCACCAAAACAACCCTTCTCAAAGACGGCTATTTGTGGCTTCAAAGACAATGATGAAGAGCAAGCCGGAAACCTTTATGACCCTATTTAATATAAAATTTAAATATTTTAAATCCACCAAAAAAGATATAGTTTGGCAAGTTTATCTGAAGCTACGCGGCATCGGTAAGAGGCGAGGAAACATGGCGCATATCTGTCATAAACCAAGAAAAACTGAGAATACAAAGGTCACTGACAATACCAACGCCACTGGATAAATCAATACCAGTCAATTGAGGAAGTGAGTGGGAAGAGCACACGCACGCGCCCTGCCAACTAGAAGTCAGCTGGTCAGGCCTTTCGATAAAAATGACCAATTATGTAATTCGGAGGGTGTGGTAATTATGGTTTTCATACAACGCTGCCAGAGCTTGAAGAAGCCCATAACAAATTTGGAAAAGTGCTCATATTTTAATATTCATAAATTGAAAAAGTAATGTTTATAGAAAAAATTCAAGGAAACAAGCACATTAAAGAATTAACGTTTAATCTTATAGTTAATATTGCTAATAATAAAGTCCCTTTCCTAATTATTATAACTACATACTTAGCACTTTAGCTTTTCCATAGTTAAACGTGGCAAAATCGAATGTTTTCGAATGCATTCCTTTCACAGCTTCAGATAAACTTGCCAAAGTATATATTTGAATTGTTATCGGTAAAGATAACGTTCCAGTATACAGAGTGTTTTAGGGGCCCGTAAGAAACTAAAAATATGTCTAATTCCTATTAATGATCGCGCAGATATAGACTCTCCCCACTAAATTACTATTGGATTACGATAAGCCTCTTGCGGGTCAGAGTCGTACCTTTACCACAAAAGTTATTCAAACAATGCCAAACGCCAACAGAATTGGAAAACTACTAATGATACGCCTCTGTACAAAGCATTTATATGTCTTGCAAGAGCTGTAGTGGGAGGTAACATCGGAAATGAGTTTATGCGCATGTGGGCGGACTCGCCAACACGTTTGACGCTTGCAGTATATGCCACCAAAGCTATAAACGCTGCGTTATAAACGGGCGGCCTCCACTGGGACGCTAACTACCTGTAGACCAGAAAAGACACCCTTAAATTGGACGCTGCCGGAAGGATTATGTCCTTTAAGGATTAAGCTTTTATTCGATCAACGGGGTTTGGGCCTGGGTTTTCTTGTTTTTTTAGTTTTCTATTTCTTATTTTCTGATATTTTTATACATAGTTACACTTTGATCTGTGTCAGTTGTCCGTGTCATTTTGGGTCAACAACAAAATAATACAGGTAGAAAGATTAGTAGAGGTACCTATCGTCGAATTTAAGGGTCTACAAGCAGGTACATACATACATAAAAATATTAAGTGAAATTTTAGCGTCAAATTCATGCACGCCCTTATAAACAGATCTGCACAAACCTTCTGACCTCAGGTACGGACCAAGCTCATCAGAAATGAAATAAATAACAAAATATTTACATAATTAACTGAGTCCGTACCTGACTACACAATCATAGTGCAGATTCGTGAATAACACCATCAAGTGTACATTTCTAATATTTCTAAGCGGTAAAATGTTTTTATCTTAATAAAATTAACGTGTCTCGAGTACTGAGATCATTGACACGACGACAATGAGTTTCACGATATTAAAATTTTTGTTTTCGATACGAACTTTAGAAACACCCAATATATAGATCACGTAAATTCAATTCTGTGTTTGTTTTAGCATATTACGGCCGTACGGCATCAGCAAATTAATCTCATTCTTCGAAAAAAATCAACATTCAATATCCGAAACGGAAGCCTATTATTGCGCGTGCATCGTAATATTCATGAAATTTTTCCAATTCATATTCCTATCGAATATTCAAATATTCGAATTGAAATTTTTATTACAAATAAAAACTGCCATGCAATCGTTGTTGTACGAGAAGATGTTAAAATTATCGTCGACCTCCATTTTGGATACGAACACTGGAAATTTGATAACTGTTATGACCAAGGACATAAGTAATATCGAAGGAAATTTGTGGGTGATTAAAGAGTTTGTTATATTTTTCGTACAAACCACTACAGTTTTTTATTTGCTTTGGAACAGGATCGGAAACACTGCGTTTATAGCACTCGGGATGTTTGCTATAGCATTACCTGTACAAGGTAATTATTAGTTAAGAATAAACCATACTTTTCCGTCAGCCGTTAATGTTAATTTTTGAAGATTGATAATAACTCGTACAGTCGACGGAAAAGCACTGTAACTATGTATGTATATATTTTGGGGTGAC
Organism: Galerucella calmariensis; assembly: GCA_910591675.1. Classification (NCBI taxonomy): domain Eukaryota; kingdom Metazoa; phylum Arthropoda; class Insecta; order Coleoptera; family Chrysomelidae; genus Galerucella; species Galerucella calmariensis. The sequence goes on from CAJUYG010000492.1 coordinate 92,134, forward strand.
ATTCACTGAGACCTAAAAGATCTATTGTGCCCCCTTACTTCTACTTAGCCCTATTTCCCGGAGGAATTTTAGGATATCTGCAGGCTTCAACTTAGGTAAATGTTCCTCTTCTATCCAATAATCTCCCAGGTTCTGTGCTGTAGGATTCTGAAGTGCTGTACAGTTGGAAAGTATGTGGATGGAGGTTTCTTCTTCCATGCCACAAAATCTGCATTCTTCTACTTCCACTATTTTGAGCTTTGTCAGGTGCCCATTCAGTCCCGTTAGGATCCCTGTTAAAACTCTTTACTTTGACTTCTCTTTGATCTCAACAAGTTGTAGTCACCCTACTAGATCTTTACATTGAGGTTGATTCCGCAAAAGGGTTCAGGCCCCCAGAAAGGTATTTCAGATCCCCTCTTTGCTATTTCATCTGCTATTTCATATCCTTCTATTCCAGCGTGTCCTGGAATCCATAGTAAGGTAACTACATCGGTCAGATCGAGACGTGAACGATGGGAGAACTTCGAGATGCGCGAAGCCACAGTCAGTGTTAAACAGAGGAAGTATTCGGAAAACAGAAAGGCATACATACGATGATGAGGACTAAGGGGTAAATGCAGAGATTTACTTATAGGAACTAATTTGTGATTTATTTTGTATTCTAAAATTTTTATTCATTTGTCTAAAATATTTACAATTATTCTACGTAGTACACCTTTATCTGCATCGTCTAAGTAGGTCATAGGATTCTTCCTCTTTTCAGTTTTTTTTGGAGATGTAAAGGATGCTTTGGAACCAGCATCTATTTCCTTTTTTTCATTCACAATTCTTCGAATACTTGATTCAGACACACCCGTTGCAGCAATAACTCGTTCATAAAACTTATCGAGAGACATTTTCAGCACTCCTGTAGATTTTTCTTCCTCCATATGTTCAAATACATTAGCGACCACTTCACGAGTTTCACTGTTCAAACTGTGTTTATTTAGTTTACATTTAAACTCCATCATTTACTTAACTAACTCAATCCGGCACTGTACAAAGATGTTTATCGCTCGAAACAACATTAAAGAATTATTTCTGAGATCTAACATAATCGAATTTCATGCGCATTTTATGGGCGGTGCTTATGACCGTTCACGTCTCGATCTGTCCACTGTACTTGGTTCTCGCCTAGTTCATTGAGTTTGTCTAGGCATTCCCTCACCATTTTGGAACTGATTACACAAGAGCTCAGTGCTTTAATGGCTGCTTGACTATCCAACATTATGATAATCCTTTGTCTTCTGTATCATTTATCAATATTGAACTGGGGGCACTTTCTTATGGCGTGGATTTCCGCTGGAAAGATACTTGGGGTTTTTCCCAAGCTTTCGGAGTGTTTGATTCCTGGCCCGAACACTCCTATCCCAGTTCCTTCTATTGCTTCCGTCTGTGTACCATTGAATGGCATTCTTTTCAAGTCTGGTAATGGTATTTGGATCCCATTCCTTCTTGTTGCTTAATTCCGTAACGAATTTCTTTGAAAAGTTATATTTTTTCATCATACCGTCTTGTGGCATGTCCCAGGTTGTCTGATTTCTAAGAAGTGAGGAGGTGGTTTTTTTTAATGATTCCCTCTCTCACTGTAACTAACACGTGCATAAAAAGGTCGATTAACATGTGAAATATATCGATTTTTAACAGCCCTCATTATAACTAACTAAATAACTATAACATTTTTGTTTAAGGTGGTCTTTGTACATTAATAACAAAATTACGACTAAAAGTGGGCCAAAATTCCGATGAGAGACTTCAAGTTACACAAGAAGCGCTCTCAGCAATTAGAGTGATCAAAATGTACACGTGGGAAACTTTTTTTAATCGAAAAATAACAGAAGCAAGGAAGTATGTAGTTATAAAAAGACAAAAACAATTTTTTTCTTTATTACTATTTTTAGAAAAGAGCTAGCCGCTCTTTTAAACATGGTTTTCGTCCACTTCCTTATGGTTATCATCGGTATCTTCTTATCTTCCATAGTTTTTCTAGTTTTAATATTATCTTACATATGGTTAGGCAACCAAACAAACACCGAGCTCATATTTTACGTCCAAGGGCTATTTCATGAAATCACTATGGCCATGGGAATAATGATTCCCCTAAACATGGGTAGAACTGCTGAATTGGTAGCTTCTTTAAAAAGAATTAATAAAGTTTTTCAGTGCCAGGAGATTTCGAAAATCGAAAGAATCTATAAAGAAGCTTTAATTGATATAAATAATGCTACAGTTGAAGTGAAAGATACTAAAGTACTTAACGATGTATCTTTGAAAATATCCAAGCCAGGATTACATGTGATTACAGGAGTTGTTGGTGCTGGAAAGAGTTCCATTTTCAAGGTTATCATTGGACTTCATCATTTGTCGGATGGTAGGTTATTGAAATTATTGGTTGGTCAGTATTAAGCAGTCTAAGATCGACACATTTTTATGTTGGCATCAAAATGTTGACAATTCTCTAGCTATAGGTTACGTTAGATAGCCCAATTACCTTTTTTAGCCTTGAACAGACAACGTATTATATCGGGGCTAGTACTAAAGTGCCACCAAGATTTAGCTAACGCCTCGGCAGATAACAATATCATCCTGAGGTGGGTTAAAGGACACGATTGCCGATTCTTTAGCCAGGGAAGTGGCTGGACTAAAAATTTTAGGACCCAGTGACACCTACGGCCTAACCACTTCGACAATTGCGAAACTAGCCAAACGTTACACCCATGCTCAATCTCCTAAGAGAGGCGATTGAATCAAAGGTTGCAGTCTTGCCAGGATCACCCTGGGCGACCCTGGGAAGCTGGCGCCGAAGAAATATTTGACGATGATTTACGTTTAACAGTAGGATTTCTGACTGACAACTGTCAACTAAGGAAACACCTCCATACTATGGGGCTAGTGGACACACCTCTATGCAGGATGTGTGAACAGGAAGATGAAACTGTCAGGCATGTCTTATACTAGTGTCCGGAGTTATCGTTAATAAGAGAGTATGTGTGTTCGGTGAGTCTTGGCCTACACCTGCCGATAAAAAGGAGATGTCTCCTAGTGACCTGTCCACCTTCCTGTCCTAGGAGGACAACTCCTCGAGAGGATGTACAATGGGTCACATGTGGCCTAAGTGCTGTGAGCCTACGCTCACCTTCCCTACGCTAAAGATACAGATACCTTTTTTACCGACAAGTTTGAGGAGAAATTTTATTTAAGAGATGAAAATTTTTTGAAGTGTATACGTAAAATTTCCTCAAGACCGGATATAGGTCGCAGCTCGCCATTATTTAAATTTGCTTAACGCCTGTCAACATCCACTTAGAAAAAAAACACTAACGTTAATTATTCGTTATTTATGAGGTTTTGTATAAGTGAGATTATATTTTTCTTTTCTGGCTTTTATCGTAGACCTACAAATAATATTTGCGTAATATACGAGCCACGTCACATTGAATTCAGACCAATCCCTTAAATGTAGATCGTTCTTCATTAGAAATATTAACCTTACTTTCTAGTACGTGTGAAGTTGGTGTGAATAACCCATTGCTTCATTATATCTCTTGCCCATACTATAATACTAATTGTGTTAAATTCACTGGTAAAATAATATAGATTTTTTTAAGGTTATTGTAAGCTGGGAGGCACCATATCATTCGCTGCACAAGAGCCTTGGCTGTTTCCGTCTTCTATAAAGAATAACATTTTGTTTGGTGAAAAATACGATAAAGGTCGCTACGAAGAAGTCTTAAAGATTTGCGGTCTCGATTATGATTTGTCGTTTTTTAAAAATGGCGACGAAACTATAATAGCAGAATCTGGGATAAATTTAAGTAAAGGACAGCAAGCTAGAGTCAATTTAGCGAGATGTGTTTACAAGAATAGTGATATTTATTTATTGGATGATCCATTAACTGCATTGGATGCTAATGTCCAAGACGTTATATTCGGTGAATGTATTTTGAAATTTTTGAGGGGTAAAATTTGTGTTCTGATATCCCAAAATCCCAAACATATCGAAAAAGCTGATAATATTTTCAACTTAAGTCATGGAAAGCTGGTAAGTCCATGAAATTGTTTATATTTTTTGTATACAATTTGAATATTTTAGGTGGGAGAGTCTGATTATATCAATACATCCGAAGAACCAGTCAAAGATATTAAAACTGATGATGATAAAAATAGAAAACTGAGTATTTCGAAACTTCCAATTGAAAACGAAAGCAAATACGCGGATGATAATATGTATAAGGAAACCAATCATACTGGAAAAATAAATACAGAAATATACAAATCTTATTTAAAATTAGGAGGCGGTTATTTGTTTTCCGTATCAATAATGATTGTTTATATCATTAAAGAAGGTGTACATTTTTCCGGTGAAAAAATAAAGACTAAATGGTAAGGCATAGGTCTGTAACGGCATAATAACTTTCTAATGCCACCTTTCTGAATAGAGAGTTATTGGAACTTTTATAAGGTCAAGCAGTAACAGTGGTGTCCTTACAGTGACATATACGCATGCGCATTTGATGTTTTGAATACGGAAACATTAGTGCTTGTCCTTATTTGTGCGCGATTACTGCAGTGCACTATCCCGACTTTATTTCATGTTTCATATTTATATGTCACAATTTGTAAGTGATCTGTGTCATCTGTGACACCTACCTTAATGTCATCACAGTATAAGAACGAACCAGTAGTATAACTCTTATAAATTTCATTCATAAATTGCCAGAGCTTTTGATGACCTTGAACGGATCGCTTTACGATTCGCTTTACCATAGGCGTAGGTGCATACGTTTTAAAATGACTTGAACGTGTTAAATGTTTTTTCTTAAATATTGTAGAACAGTACACTGATGAGTTAATAAAACAATAGTCTTATACCAAATATTTATTGGTTTTTCCATATTACAATTTTCATTTTGTTATGATTTTTAAAATTTTTATTGACAAATTTTAATGTGTAATATAGACGTACCCTGAAGAAAAGTTTCATAAAAAATTTTATTGGAAAATCAACACAAGGATGTACATACTCTGTTGTTTGACTAATATTTATGAGTGATTCAACAATATCATCTTCCGTAGCAACTTTCTCAAAAGTCATTTGGAATAATAATTCTAATAATAAGATGTATTGTACAGAATTTTCATGTGGCATATTCAAGTTTCCAAAAGTATCCTTATTCGTATTTTCATAAGCTCTAAGGTAACAGTATAAAGACGAATCGTCTAAATTCTGATACGCTTGTCTCACATACGCTGCATGTATGAATTTCCAAACATGTTTCAATTACATAACCACAAAAGTAGCAAACAAAATTCTTTTACAATAAATAATTTGTCTGAAAGTCTTTAGGCATTGCATTATTTGATGAAAGGAATATTGTTGGAATAGCCTTTTTTAAAAGAAGTTTTCTTTTATGAGGTTGCATAATCATGTCTGGTTAAAAATGAGCACCAGATAAACGATGACTACTATTGTATAGAGTTTATAGTTTTGGCATCAAGTCAGGCCTATCGCATGCTTCGAGCCAAACTTTAGCTTTGAACCAAAAACAACAAATTAAATCAATGCATGAAACTAAGGCTCATAAATGTAATTTGAAGATCAAATAATAAAGTATTATACTAACAGTTTCTCACCTTTATATAATACCGAAAACCCGTAAAAATATAAGCTGTAATAAACAATTCGATTCGCAAATTCACCACTGGCACTTTAGTTGGATCACAGCACAGCACTGGCCGCCGAATGAGATACTCATCCGAACGACGTTGTAGGTCACAGAGAGCTCGACAGTGTAACGTCACGAGATAACATACTGGTTCGTTCCTATACTGTGTTGTCATTATAGAGTTTCATGTTTCAATAACTCCAAATTTTAAGTCTGTTTTAAGGTCATCACAATTCGTGTTTCCAATAACTCTCTATTATTACAAGAAAATTTACTAAATAGTAGTTTGTACAACAAAGCAAAGCGTAACTTTTCCCACAAGCGCAGAAGTTTGCCGCAAATCTAGCGAGAGGGAAAAGTGATTTGCGCACAAGTTGTACACAATATTTTTTCTACAACCACATTTATCAATGAAAGAAATACAGTAATTTATAATGTATTTTTATTTAAACTTTGAACAGAAAGAAAAATCAGTTGAATGTATAATTAATTGTGAAATTTGAACAATTTTTTATTGAAACCTCGGGTAACAAATTTTCGGTTGCAGTTCGAGCCTTTTCGATAATATCTGGATATCACAATTTCCAAAATAATGCTTAATAGGTTAATGTCTTTATAATTCATAAATTGAAATAAATAGTTTACTTACTTTTGGTTTAAATTTAAAAATTGTACACCAATAAGAAATTCACTATTAGGTTGAATTGTCAAAAAAGTTGACAGGTCATAGGTAGCTTTGTTTGAGATTCCGGCGCGGAAAAGTGCCATAACGTGTACGTTTCGCTTTACTTTTCCAACGGTTATCAAAAGAATTAAGAAAAGGCCTGCTTTGTGTATAAAAATTTGTGTAGAAAAGTTGTATAAAGGTTGTAGGGAAAAATACATTTACTTCGTAAAAGGGATAGAAATAATGATAATACTTTATTGTTTTTGTTCTATTTCAGGATAGATCTTCAGTCAAACGACGGAACTACTAACATTTTCCTATTAGGAGGACCTTACGGAAAAGAAGATTGCTTAAAATTGTACACAGTATTCGTTCTTATCTCTTCTGTTTGCTCTTTAGTAAATCTTTATATTTTGTTAAGATTTTGCCGAAATGCTTCATACAACGTGCACAAAATTATGATTAATCGTATCTTAACAGCTGTTATGACGTTTTTCGATACAAATTATTTGGGAAACGTAGTTAATAGATTTTCTTATGATTTAAACATTATTGACGAAAGGCTGCCGACGATATTTCTACATTTACTAAGGGTGAGTGTATTTATAAGTTAATTACTGATTTAATTACGAGCAAAGATCAATAAAATATCCCCCACTTGATGATGCTTTTAATCTTGGAAGAAATGGATTTTTTCTCGAGCTACTTTTTCCTTTAATGATGTTTTTTAATTGCTCGTATCTCCGTTAAAATTACTTCCCACTAACGCAACTGAATCGTTGGTGCTACCAACGAGGCCACAAATAAAATGTGCAGAAATGCCGGTTTCAATTTTATTTTTATTCGGTTGAAAAATGATCTTTTCTAGTAATTTTCCTTATATCTATGTCTTCAGGTGAAAAAGTGAATCGAAATATGGAAAATAAAGGTGTATGATATGTTTGTTTTTTTATGTATTTTGGGGTGCTGTGCTCTAGGATTCCGAAGTGCTGTGCAGTTGGAAAGTATGTGGATGGAGGTTTCCTCTATGCCACAAAATCTGCATTCTCCCTTCACTATTTTGAGCTTTTTCAGGTGCCAATTCGGGCGACAATGTTCCGTTAGGATCCCTGTTAAAACTCTTAGCGCAGTTTTACTTTGACTTATGCATTCATTTGATCTCAACAGGTTGTAGTAACCCAGAAGAGTCTTTGATTGTATAAGCCCTTCTAGATCTTTCCAATGGTCAAATATTCTCTTTTTCTCGGCTTTACCTATTTCTTCCAATATTACATTGGGACTGATTCCGCAAAAGGGTTCAGTCCCCCAGAAAGGTATTTCAGTCCCCCTCTTTGCTAGTTCATCTGCTATTTCATCTCTTCCTATTCCAGTGTGTCCTGGAATCCATAGTAAGACTATATTGTTCTCGTCTAGTTCATTGAGTTTGTCTAGGCATTCCCACACCATTTTAGAACTGATTACACAAGAGCTAAGTGCTTCAATGGCTGCTTGACTATCCGACATTATGATAATCCTTTGTCTTCTGTATCCTTCATCAATATTGAACTGGGCGCACTGTCTTATGGCGTGGATTCCCGCTTGAAAGATACTTGGGGCTTTTCCCAAGCTTTTAGAGTGTTTGGTTCCTGGCCACAGTTCCTTCTATTGCTTTTGAGCCGTCTGTGTACCATTGAATGGCACTCTTTCCAAGTCTGGTACTGGTATTTGGATCCCATTCCTTCTTGTTGCTTGAAACTAAACGATACGAGAGAAGGGTCTCGTCGAGAGAGGGCGAGACGACTTTCTCTCGTTTCTTCTCGCTTCTCTCGTGATTTAAACCAAATATAGTAAAAACCAAGCAAAATTTTAACCCGTTTGGGTTAGGTTCAGACATAAATGACATATTGCACACAATAATAAATACGTTAAAACTTTCTTGGTATTTACTACAGGGTGGCCCATCACTGCGACAAAGGTCAATATCTCCTGAAACAATAAAGCTTATTAAGGGTTAAGGAGGTGCCTCTTGTAGAACTATTTTTGTTTATACAGGGTGCTTCAATAAACCAGCACGGTAAGAAATTTGAATTTTTTAAACAGAACGTCCCTATCTTCCATTTTTATCACCTTTCACACTAAAATTGTGATTTATACACTTTTAATATAAAAATGACTCATTTTTGTTCTGCTTTCGATATGTCCTGTTTTTTCTAGGTCGTATTTTTCTGCTTGGGCAGCGTCGTTCTTATAGCTACTGTTAATTGGATCTTCCTTTTTCCTTCTGTCATGTTCATCGCCTTAGTTGTGATATTTAGAATTCTCTATATTCAGACAGCACGGAATTTGAAAAGGCTAGAAGCCTCCAGTAAGTATAAGTAATTTTCACGAAAATGGAGTGTTCTATCGAGTTCAACAAAGAGTACCTTTTATGTACGAAATTTAATAAAAAATTGCATACAAAAGTCTTTAGATCTAAATGCAAGGTGTTTAAAAAATATGGTACAATAAAAGTTTACGAACCCCTCGTACCACGCCACTGGCTTATTAAAATTTTACATAATTAATACTGTTGATGTGTTTAGAAGAGACAATAACCTACAAAAAATATTAAATTTGTACTTCCATCCACCGAGAAGATATGAAATAAAATGTTTATTTCTTCTACATCTTTTAACAGCCTGTATCTCACAAACTAAGAAGGTTAAAAAAAGTTGCATTTGGGTATTTCAAACATTTCTCAACGATCTATCATGCCTCTAATTTACTGTACACCCTGTATAAGTGGGTGAAAGATCTGTTACCATAAAATCCAATTAAAAACCTTATGTTTTAACGATCTTTTTATCTTTTAAAAATAATCCAGTCTTTGCGTCTCGTTTTACGTAATAATTACACAAATTATTTAATTGCCTCTACAAAAAGCTTCGCTACATAGAACACTCCACTCTCTCTCTCTCTTTCTCTGTGTCTCTCTACGTTTGTTCATGGAAAATACGAAAAATGCGGAGACTGATAATAATTTTCGTCGACAACATTAATTAATAAGATTATATTTTTTAGCGAGGAGTCCTTTAGTAGGCCACATTAATTCTACTCTTGACGGTCTGTCAACTATTAGAGCGTTTGATGCGGAAAAAAAGCTGACAGATGAATTTTATAGACATCAAGATTTGTATTCGTCAGCGATTTTTACTACCAGATTATCCCACGCTGGTCTTGGGTTTTATATGGGAGCACTCAGTGCCACATTCTCGACCGTTATTATAGCCAAATTCTTATTCTTTCGAGATGGTAAGCTTATCATTATTGAAAAACAATATATTTATCAACTCACTGCTGAAAATTGCTTATTATTTGGGTTATTCAGAAATTATAGCATTAAAAATAGGATGCAGACGCACCTTTCGTATGTTTGCAGTAGTTGTTGAATGCCAGACCTGGAGAGTAGCAGTAGACGAGGTATAGTCAAATGCAGTCTTATCTTGCGGGTCATAGGATTCAACAAAGACATACTTATTTAAATGTCAGCTTTGTGACTTTGACTATTCAAAGTGACAATATGTATAATAAGAAGCAATTTTCCGGTATTTTGCATCCTCAAGCAAAGAAAAATGGTACTTAATCTGATAGATTATTTCGAGAATGAATGAAAAAGTGGAAATTCGCCAACCAGTGTGCAGGAAACATCAACCATCATGATTTTCTCCTCTCACATTTTGGTAACCTCTGTGTCTTTTGATTGGATGCATATGGTTAGTGTCCTTTGAACCCGCACGTTAATAGCGCTTTTGACTATAGCAGTTTGGCGCAATATCTTTTTTCTCCAACCATCAAAAAATGTTGACATTTTTGTACTATTTTCAGGTGCAAAAGCCATCAATTCCCTTACCGTACAAAAATTTGCTCGTTGCTTAGCAACACTTTTAATCCTAGGATTAAAAACGCTACTTTTAATCCTAGGATTGAAAGTAATTGCATTTGAGCTCTCTAATTGAAATTTGAAGAAAAAAACATCGTTTCTTACAAACTAATTGGCAACTATATATAGGTATTTATTTGTTATTTAAAGTGATATTGAATGTACAATTGGAACAATTATTGCCAAAATTCAAAGCATCACTGAAATTATCACTAACAAATTTCGAACAATTCAAAAGATTTTCATTAATGTTAGAACAACTCAAAATATTCTCCGTAACTGTTTTTGAAACATTCGAGGAAATATCTGAACAGGTACTTGTACCTTCTTTGTCAGGTTGCAATATTTTTCTGGCTGTATTCTCTTTGTTGATACGTGATTCTTCAATATATCCTTCTGCTACCGTACTCGATTTCCAGCCTCCATGTCTTTTAAGACAAGTTGGGTCACCGCCACCATCAATAAGAAGTGTAGCAGATGTTCTTCTTAGCGAATGTCCAGTATACTCCTTCCAATTTTCTAACTTCAAAAATTTTGCAATTTCTTGCGGCACGGTACTAATTTTGTGAATACCAACAACCATTCTTTGACACTTCCCATTAACATACTTCAAAAATAAACGACGTTTCTGTATATTTGATGGCCGTAGTGCAACATATTTTCGAAATAAACGCAAATAATTATCGCCTATAATGGTAAACAAACGAGGTTTCTTGTTTTTTGTCTGCAAAATTTTTACGACCAGGACCGAGTCCATATCTTCAATGTCATCAATAATTTTCAAATGAACTAGTTCGTCACAACGCATAGCACCTCCAATTCCTAATACTAGAACAACCTTTATCATCAAATATACATTATCAGGTGCCATATCCAGGAGCCGATCCACTTCCTCCTTTGTGAAAACCCTAGACTTTTTAGGTATATATCCAAAACTTTGCCTTTTTAACAATGTTCGTAATTTTGAATATTTACTAATATCCACACCATTTTTGATATCCAGTGTGGATCGTAACATTGAATACTGAGACCAAAGAGTGGATGGCTTGACGGTCTTCCTTAAATTTGAGAAATACACCATAAGAACACTCCCCGCTTAGTTTTGCACATTTTTTTCTTTGTACCAATCCATGAATCGCTGATATGCAAGCTCATAAACTTGGCGAGATTTTGGTGGCAAAAGATTTAGATATACTGCTTCGGCACTTTCCAATATATCCGCAGGAATATTTTCATCGAGTTCGGGATTCATTTTGAAAGCTGCGTAAAAACTACTACAAAAATTATATGATTAGTACGTCTACTAACGTCTACTTGACAATCAATATTTACCAACAATACCAGATATCCATGACTACCGACTTGCTATCGTTGTTATAATTAATAGGTGTTCAAGTTTATTACCAAATTATTAACGATTTTTGAATAAAACTAAATTTATTCCAATTTTGACTTGGTTGGAGAAAAAATAGAATATATCATACGGACTAAAAGTGCCAATTTTTACTCGCAATTTTGCATTCGCTCGGCTGCGCTGTGCTCCGCCTCGCAACTGCAAACATTGCTCGTGAAAAAATATGCACTTTTAATCCTTATAATATAATATACTATTTATCTACTAGCAACAGTGCTGAATCAGACTGGTAGCTTTACTTGAAATAACTCATCAATATTTCAGGAACATCTGCAGGGAACGTGGGCTTGGCTCTCACAAATGTTATCGGACTCTCAGATTTAGTATTATGGGGAGTAAATGAATGGATAGAAATCGAAACTAACATGACTTCGGTAGAAAGATGTATCGATTATTCCAAAGTTAAACAAGAATATGATACTGGTAATTACATTTAAATTAACAATTTCCAGCACAATATAATGTTATCTTTTATTTAAAATGCAGGAACTAAACCGAGCGATTGGCCGAAAGAAGGTGGAATCGTCTACAAACACGTGGAACTCAAATACGGGGATGAAAAGGAAACAGTTTTAAAAAATATAAACTTTACAGTGGAAGCTAAAAAGAACATAGGGATTGTTGGTAGAACTGGAGCCGGTAAATCATCCATAATTTCCACTCTTTTTAGATTATACGAGTTTGGTGGTAACATTGAAATCGATGGGGTGGATATTAAAGCATTATCATTAAGTTATTTGAGGTAAGAAATGAGTTTCTTTCAGTTGTAGGCTTGTACCATTGATAACACCAATACTCAAGTGCTTTGACAGTACTTCCAGCTAACATATTGATAACTATGAGGGTACATTTTTGCCCCATTATGGCGGTCACTTGGCGACGCCCCAGAGGCGTTCTTCAGTTCATTGTTTACAAAGATCTCGAAAAAACATCGCGGGGCCCATGATTGATATTAATTGAACCCCCCCCCCGTTGGTGCCAAATTGCAACATGATCTTACCGGCGTGAAACAACAACAGAAAAGGCCATGAATCTTAGAACAAAGGGTAGGGACGTGTGCAATTTGAAAACAATTTTGTTTTCATTTTTACATTTTTTCAGAACGGCGGAACGTAGAAAAGGGGTTTCAGCGATATTCGTTTTATAGACAAAGGCGTAGAAAAAGGGTTTGAAAAGAAATTACTTGGAAGTTAATGATAGAAGTAGATACAAAAAATAACGATGGATATTCTATCGTTACATCCTAAAAACTAGACTTCAGGGATGCCGTTGTCTATCAGCCCCCCTCAGAGTGGGGCCTATAATATATGAAAAAACCATCTCGGCTTCAGGTCTATATAACAAAATATGTTTTTTCGATATTAATCAATAGTTATTGACCTATTTATTAATAATTTTTGGGTAAGGTCTATTAAAATGAAAGAAATCGAATTTTCATGATATACATTTTCATACAAATTGCATTTTATGTGCTCTTTTTATACAATAAAAAACACGTCAAATGTTAAATCTTTTATTTAATATTAGAGTCGAGAATGCGGAAAATTCGTATTGAATACGGGCTGGAGTCGATCGTTTCCATTGTCACATCTGACAACAGAACGAATTTAGAATCTTTTAACCAGATACCGAGAAAATTTTCTCAAACACCTAGATCGGAAAATACGACTTATATGCCTTCAGGCACATGCTTCAATTTCCACCTACGTATTTTCTTAAATATCTACGCTTACTATGGAAGATAATACGGATTTGGTTGAAAAATATTTAGGCCAGTCGATATGGGTTATTTTAGACCAAAAGTAGAAGGAATTAGCAATACGGCTGATTTTTTTTATAAGTATCTTGAAGTATGTAGATTAATATAAAAAAAAGTTTACCGTTCTATCGATTTCCCAAATTAGAAAAAAAACATCAAACAAATTTTTTTGGGAAATTTTTCAATATTTCACTTTCACAATTTTCACGCTTCAGAAAATAGAGTCGCGCGGATGCGGAACACATACTTAGTTTACCGAATTTTTTACGGACAAACCATTGCTCGGACGAAAAAAACGCATGAAACCTTTTTTTCTGCAAAACACTCCCCCTACACGGTGGTATTTTTCATTTTCCTCTACCTTCTTCCCAGCCAAAAATATTGAAAAATTTCGAAAAAAAAAAAAAAGTTTTTTGATTTTTTTTCTAATTTGGGAAATCGATAGACTGGTTAACTTTTTTTTAAATTAATCTACATACTTTAAGGTACTTACGAAAAAAAAAATCAGCCGTATTGCTTATTACTTGTAATTGTTACCCCTATCGTCTGGCCTATTTTAGAACAATAGAAAGGTGCCTTATTTTAATTATTTAAACCAAGCTCCTGCGTCACCATGGCAACTTCAACAACTATTTTGATTAAAATTTTGCACTATACACTATTCCGCCTGTTTGCATTATTTTTTTTTTAGAAAAAACATGGCAATCATACCCCAAGATCCAATTCTATTCAGTGGGACACTCCGAGATAACATAGACCCTTATAGAACACACACAGATGAAAAAATTTGGTCACTTCTGAATCAACTGAAAATACAAAACGTTCAAAATTTAGATTCGTCTGTGCCGAATTTCAGCGCTGGGCAAAAACAACTTATTTGTATGGCAAGAGCAGCTTTGAATAACTGCAAAATTATCGTCCTAGACGAAATCACAGCCAACATGGACACCGAAAACGACAAGTTGATTCATTCGTTGGTAGAGGAATTATTCCACGATTGCACTATATTAACGATAGCTCACAGATTGAATTTTATTTTAAACTGTGATATGGTAATAGTCATGGAAAACGGTCAAATCGTCGAAGTAGATGAACCTAGAGTGCTGCTGGAAAATAAAAATTCCATCTTCGCTAAGATTTGTGATAAAGCCAGTTCCTAATAAACATTTTTTCTTATTTATAACGTAATATATTTCAAAAAAATACAGAAATAAAACAGCTCAACTATCGTTTTCACTGTCAGACCTAACGTCTTCTATATCTCCTTGCGTCAAACCTCTCCATAAAACTCTGAAGATCATGTGCGTCCAGAACAAGTTCAACATCACCAGCAACAAGAGCAGGCCGTTTAAAAGGTACCATTCCAAAACAATCAACGGTAACACCAGTGGTACGTCAAATAAGGTACTAAAAATAATATAATAAGGTAGAATGTGTCGCGGGACACACGGTATGAACTTTAGTTACTTTTAAGCAAAAGTTATGTAATACATCTGACGTTATAGATAAAAACAATTTGCATATTCCTCGGTGGTCGAGTAGTAAGCAAACCAGACTCTCACGCGGTAGACCCGGGTTCGATTCCCCGTGAAGAAGTTTTTTTTATTGTTAATTTTATTTTTGAATAATTATCCTGCTTGATATTAATAACGACAACAGGTAGACGTTTGAAATATTTAGCAGAATATTCATTATTATAGATAATGGTAAGGTACCCTTCATGAGGGAGTCCGACTGGCAACATCTACTTATAACAGCATCGTATATTTAAAAAGGGAAACCGTAGCATTATACAAATTGGACATTCAAGAACTGTACGTTTACCACAAAAAATTAGTGGAAACATAAAATTGAATTGTTAAATTTTCAATTTGAAGTTATATTACAGTTTATAGAAATTTTTATTTTCTAGATTTTTTCTTAAGTGGGTCGTAGAAAAAATATGCTGTTCGACTCGTGTGGATTGTCCATATCGCACTTGAACGATTGATCAAACTTCGTCTTCGTGCGATATGGCCATCATATCCACACTAGTTGCACAAACTACTATTTCTATCAAAATAGGCCCTTTTACATTTAAAAACAAGCTGCCAAATGTCAAATAAATTTATCCATCCATTTTAAAGTTATCGAATTAAAACATTCAAGTTTTCAAAAATTTCGACACCCTGTGCTAGACCCCTCAATCCTCCTATCTTTTTGTCCAATTTTACGAGAGGAATCTACATGCAAACGTTGTAATTACCCTTAACGTTCGAGATGCTTATACCATTTTTTGCGCGATCGTATTGAAATAAATTCCGAATAAGATAATTTAAATTTCTTCGAAATGAACGAAATTTCAAAAGTGACCTTTATACTTCTCGATCAGTTTGAAATATATTTTGTATTTTGGTGAAATTGTTTTCATGCTATTTATTACTTTTCGACGTCTGAACGGTAAGTAAATCACTTACCGACGTGTTAAACTTAGAAACCAGTAAACACAACCTACCGTCCTGACAACCGATGCTGTAAATGAACAAAAAAGATAAATCGCGCAAAAAAAATTATGGAAATAATAGTAAAAATGTATCCGAACAAATTCAAGTAGATTACCAGCACTGCGAATACCAGCTTTGCATAGAATTTTAATATAGCATCGGTGGTTCAGTGGTAGAATGCTCGCCTTCCACGCGGGCGGCCCGGGTTCGATTCCCGGCCGAAGCATATGAATCGCTGCTTCGTAAACGAGAGAGAGACTCAGGAGAGAACATACGCACGCAAGCAAGGCACATAGCGAAGCAACGTAACATAACGTAACGTAACGGTCAGATCTTTTGCGTCGCGACCCTCGGTCGCTCAAACATAACCTGACGTAAAGAACTTAAGTTCCAAAATACAAATTTAAATCATCTCTTAATCAGTATAAAAGATTTATATTTTTTTAAAGCTGTTTTCAGCATACGTTGTCGTTCGTCCTTGCGGTATATCCTTGTCCTTGTTGAACGTTCGTTTCAGTAATACTGCAATTGCAATAAATCTTATTATATAAATGAGAGTTCGTAAAATATGGTTTGTTTGAGAATTTACCGAACATTCCTTGAAAGATGTTCCAATTTATAAAACGCTCGAAAATAACTGGATCGATGATTCGAGTGGTCGTGAATTCCTTTACATACCTGATAATAATGTGAACATGATATACTGGGTGTCCAGAAACTCTCCTGTCGAAAGGAAACTAGAGTTACTACAGTAACGGTATTTTTGAATAATTTGAAGAAAACTCATATGAGAACGTCTTCTTCAAAGGGCTGTAGCTCCCTTAGGAAGCATTTTCGGATTGAGGTACCTCTAGTAACTGTAGTTTAGTTTGGCAGGAGATTTTCTGTATATAGGGTGGGTCTGAAATATAGAATACTCACTTCTTGATTATCCAAAAAGGAAATACTATTAATCTAGATATAATCCACATTATTGTGAACGATATAAAACAAACAGTGCATGATTTATTGTATTTCAAGTATTTAGCAAGTTTCGATGCCTGCAAATTAAAATTAAATATAAATAAAAACGGTTAAATGTTGTATATTCAATATACGTTACCTCTAAAAATATATCACTAACACTTAAATCTACTAGAACTATGGTACCAATTCTGAAACATTGGAAATTCACCGAGAGATAGATAAGTAGTATGGCAACACTGTGATGAATCATATTCTCGTGGAAATCCTTTTTTCTTGCACTCAAAAGAAGGGTGATAAGGAGCGACCAATAGAAACCGAGGTTCATGACGTTATAAGCCCAAACGTCATCTGTTAATTTTTGTTTTCGAAAATTAGTCCTGAAATGAAAAAAAAATGAAAATTTAGTCGAAGTTTTTTGACGTGTGTACAGATGGCTCAAAATGAAAGAAGGCTCAAGGTGTGGAGTTTACTCCAGAGCACTAAGCCTAAGAATTAAGTGGGGAATGGGAAACAATACCAGCGTGGTTCAAACAGAACTGGCTGGTATCTCAATTGCCGCAAAAGAACTAACCAGAAGAGGAATTTCTGGCAAAAACATAACAATCTGAACTGATAGTAGACAAGCCCTATTAGTCTTGAACAGACAACGTGTTATATCGGGGCTAGTACTAGAGTGCCACCAAGATTTAGCTAACGCCTCGGCGTTACGACCCATTGACACCTTCGACAATTGCGGAACTAGCCAAACGTAACACCCATGCTCAATCCCTTAAGAGATGGGATGGAATCAAAGGATGCAGTATTGCTAGGATCACCCAGGGCGACCTAGGAAAGCTGGCGCCGAAGAAATATTTGGCGATGACCAGGAAAAACCTACGTTTAACAGTAGGATTTTTGACTGGCCACTGTCAACTAAGGAAACACCTCCATACTATGGGGCTAGTGGAAAAACCTCTATACAGGATGTGTGAACAGGAAGATGAAACTGTCAGGCATGTCTTATGCGAGTGTCCGGAGTTATCGTCAATAAGAGAGTGTGCGTTCGGTGAGTCTTGGCCTACACCTGCCGATATAAAGGAGATGTCTCCTAGTGACCTGTCCATACCTTCCTGGGAAGGACAGAATGGACGATGACCTAGGAGGACAACTCCTCGGGAGGATGTACAATTGGTCACATGTGGCCTAAGTGCTGTGAGCCTACACTCATCCTCCCTACTCTACAGATACAGATACAGAGTTTCTTATGGTCCTTGTATATTAGGAATTATTCTATTTAATTTAAATCCATTTGTGGTTTCATTAAAAAGGGCTTAAATGAGGGTTGAATAACCATTTTACCACAGCTTACGCTCCTCTCGCCTATCCTAATCCGCTGTGAAATCTTTTTATTTCAAGTAAAGATTGTATTAAATCCCCAGGTTCAATTTAATTGGTACTTAATAATTCGGATTTTTAATACAAAGAATTTTTGTATGAAAAAAAAAAAGATTTAAAATTTCATTCTTACCCTAACTTATGTTACTCGAGATTTAACGAAAAATTTATGGGAAGGCATTTAGGGCGGTGGACTTATGAATAAAGATTTTCAAATTTAGAGGATCTGATTTAGGTGAAAGCGGAGCATCGCAAATATTTCATAGGTAAAAACTTTTTAACAAAATTACAGTTTTCTGTAAGAAACTACTATTTCAGTAAAGTGTGATCAATAAATGTCAAAGATAATTGTTTAATACTAGAGGAAAGTCACCAAATATGGAATAGTATCTTAATATGGAATGCCTTCATTTCTCTAAGACTATAAGTATGAAACGCAACACTCGACCATCTTCTGTTTCATTCGGTCTACTAACTATCGCACCCACACCATCGAGTCAGTTGCGCGAATGCTTCTCGTGTGGCAGGCGTGTTTTGTTTTGTTGTCGTGCAGAAAATTTTAAAGGTAAGTAATAAACGAGTATTACCAGCTGTTATGTTTGTTTACGTAAGCGTTATACTATTTAGTATATCGGTATTATGTTTATTTCACCATTTTGTGATCTTTTGTCATTAAGATATTGTCACTTTAAAAAATATTTAGAAGAGTTTGAACTAGTATAAAAATCCAAATATGGACAGTCGTCGGTGTCTAATTATGGAATATTAAATTAAATGCTTGATGTGTGGGCTCTGGGCACATTATGATTGTGCTAGTCCAGAGTTTGATACTCGGATCTGTGACTTTTGCAAGTAATTATGTAACTTCTTTCATTTATCACAATATATTATATTTATTTAATTGATCTCAAATATGTCCATTTTTGTTATTGTTATGTTGATTTATGCTTATATTCCATATATGGATACCTATTCCATATTTGGATACTCATTTGTGATTTTGTTTTTTGTGTTAGATTTTAATTTAATAACTAATATATTTGATTAAAGGCTGTTAATTACTACATATAAATGTGTGACTGATTAGTAAAAGCATTTTATATATATATTTGGTGACTTTCCTCTATTATAGTACCTTACAAAGTTATTAAAAAACCATTCTAAATACGATTTTATATTGCATTTGAAAGTAATGAAATCGCATGGATTTAAATCGGGTGAATTTGCAGGTCAATTAGAGTTATGGCAGTGGGAGACACCTTTTCAATTGAGAAATGGTCTAATCGATAAAAATACTTACCAACAGTCATCTATGTTCCAAAACCACGATTTATTCCACAATATGACCATTCCACTTGTAAAAGTAAATGTATAAAAAGTAAATTGCCATAGACTTTTACAAAACTTCGTCATTTTTTGAATTTTTAATATTCTCTGGGTACTAAAGTTTCCAGTAAAGTCAAAATAAGTACCTAAATCATACACCTATAAACATTATAAATTTAAAAAAAAATTCTGTAGGCTTTTACGACTGCCAAAATTAGACATTAGATAGTGCTGAGTGCCTGGGGAATATGAAAAATTCAACAAAAGCCTAAATATTCAAAAACATTCTATTTTTATGCAAACTGTAACTTTAGCAATATAAGAATTTAACAATCTGCTTCAGCGAGTTTGAAAACTTCGACCCAACAAGTTATTTAAAGTAAAATACAAAAGTTTGGTCTCTAGAAAGAAAAAAAGTTGGACGTTAAAATAAATAGTCTGGAAGCTCAATCAACTTTTTATAATAAAAAAAATTGTGGTTTTCTCAATATTATACAAAAATAAATAGAAAAAAACAGCAGGATTTATTAAAAATAAATGAGTTGCAGCTTCCAGGCTAAAGTATAATAAAATTTGCACAAAGATGACCAAATTAGAGTATGGCGCAGTTGAGATATACTTCAAAGTAATCCTTTTAATACTTGTGGATTAATTAAATGAAAAGGTTTCAGATGTTTATTTCGTTAAATAAAAAAAATTTCACAAAGCTATAAATTATTATTAAAATTTTTTGACAGTAACTCTTGCTATGTCCAACAAATCAAATTAATAATTTATTTTTTTGGCTCTAAGCACATTTAAGGTTGGCCAACATCAATTTCACTACAAACGGTATATCGAATACTTGCCTTTGATTTAATTTTAATAGGGGGCAGCCATTCCAAAATACCTATTGTCTTTTTCAGAGTATTTTCTTTGTGATACACTACCAGAGGTTTTATGCCTAATTTTTCTCCGACTGGTTCAAAGCAAAATCTAAAAACAACAGAATTATCTGGCTGGAGATTTAAAAAAAAAGATTCTTTGTTTTTCCATAATCCTTCTATGGATTTTCCACCTTTAGTTCGAATAAAATTGGGATTTCGTTTACTTTTAGATCGCCTAAGCTGATATACAGAGTGTCTCATATAAATTTACTTGAGAATACCGTACAGTGCCAATGGCCATAGTTGTCAAGGCACTTAAATTCCAATAAAAAAAAGATTTACTTACTTTTCTAAAAGTATCCTTAAAATTATTATAACTAAAGCAACTGGTATAGGATAAAAGAAGTTTAAGACGAAAGGTGGGATCTTAACTCTTTCTGTTGCAATATCCATTTTTGGTTGAAATGAAATGGTTTACCTGAAATGACACAATTCAATTTGAATGTACTTATACGAATATAATGCAGTGCAATTTACTAAACAATAAGAAACTATACAATTAATTTTATATTTTCATAATAATTACCGGAAATACAGTATTTCGTTTTCCATAAAATTTTCTTCAAGGTGATCTCTATCGAAATAACTTGATAATTCTATCGAAATAAATTTAATTTTCGACTTACCTGAAAAAAAAATACCACTTAACTATAAACGCTTCTCTCTACTACGTATTTAGAGTAAATTTCTTACGATATTACGTATCTAAGTACCAGTTATTAATTTTTTTAAAAAAGATTCAACGAGTGAGAAGTAACTCAAAAAACAACTTAAAATTGGTGCATACCGACCTTATATGTATGTCTTTGGGTCTGTTTTTTTATAAATTAGGTGGGTGACCCCGACGAAGAATCTTTTCTTAATCTTATTTAGGTGTCATATTATTTTTACTTTGAAAAATGATACATTCGTTGCACCGATGTGAAAATACAAGTATAGAGTGAGCAGGGTTGTTATTTATTGATACAGAAATGAACTTGTCAAACAATACAGAAAGGTATAGGCCCCTAAAAAAATGTATAAATAAAATTAAGCAAGCGTAAAATTATAAAAGGAGTTAAAATCAATTTTCATTATAAACGGTGGTCAAAATACACGTGTAAGTGGTTTTTATTATACAGGTAGAAGAAATATTAATTCACAACTATGTAAAAAAAATTTTGTTGCCTCAAAATTTGCATGAAAGAGCTGTCAGTAAGCCATTCACGATAAATACCATGTATCTGTAGAGTACGAAGGGTGAATGTAGGCTCACAGCACTTAGGCCACATGTGACCCATTATACATCCTCCCGAGGAGTTGTCCTCCTAGGTCATCGTCCATCCTCTCCTTCCCAGGAAGGTATGGACAGGTCACTAGGAGACATCTCCTTTATATCGGCAGGTGTAGGCCAAGACTCACCGAACACACACTCTCTTATTGACTATTGACACTCGCATAAGACATGCCTGACAGTTTCATCTTCCTGTTCACACATCCTGCATGGAGGTGTGTCCACTAGCCCCATAGTATGGAGGTGTTTCCTTAGTTGACAGTGGCCAGTCAAAAATTCCACTGTTGAACGTAGGTTTTTCCTGGACATCGCCAAATATTTCTTCGGCGCCAGCTTCCCA
>CAJUYG010000492.1:124246-144612 GCA_910591675.1 Galerucella calmariensis
ATATTTTTTCTACGACCCACTTAAGAAAAAATCTAGAAAATAAAAATTTCTATAAACTGTAATATAACTTCAAATTGAAAATTTAACAATTCAA
Organism: Galerucella calmariensis; assembly: GCA_910591675.1. Taxonomy (NCBI): domain Eukaryota; kingdom Metazoa; phylum Arthropoda; class Insecta; order Coleoptera; family Chrysomelidae; genus Galerucella; species Galerucella calmariensis. The sequence continues at coordinate 124,341 of CAJUYG010000492.1, forward strand.
TTTTATGTTTCCACTTATTCTTTTGTGGTAAACGTACAGTTCTTGAATGTCCAATTAGTATAATGCTACGGTTTCCCTTTTTAAATATACGATGCTTTTATAAGTAGATGTTGCCAGTCGGACTCCCTCATGAAGGGTACCGTACCATTATCTATAATAATGAATATTCTGATAAATATTTCAAACGTCTACCTGTTGTCGTTATTAATATCAAGTAGAATAATTATTTAGAAATAAAATTAACAATAAAAAAAACTTCTTTACGGGGAATCGAACCCGGGTCTACCGCGTGAGAGTCTGGTTTGCTTACTACTCGACCACCGAGGAATATGCAAATTGTTTATCTATAACGTCAGATGTATTACATAATTTTTGCTTAAAAGGAACTAAAGTTCCTACCGTGTGTCCCGCGACACGTTCTACCTTTTTTCTCGTAAAAAACTGATGAGACAGAGATACAATTACTGTTGAAGCGCCATCTATTTGGAGAAATTCGATTTAACAGCCGTATTTATACAATGTGCATCTCCAAATAAGATATAGGGCATAAAAACCTTCAACAGGACATCCGAGATTGAAGTAGTGGATCGGAAATCACCCAGAAGACAATACTCTTCACTCTTCACCTTCTATTACCACATTTACCAAATTTGTTATATTTCTATAGTTTTTGTTACGACGTATGACAGTTGACAGCGCTTGTCAACCACACAACTAATCTAATCTCAACTCGTAAAAATGTTACACTATACCAATTTTCTCACCATGCTTAACAGCTAGACCGACCATTTTATTTTTGCGGTTATAATAAAATATCAAAATGTAGAGAGGAAGAACTCGAAACTCGGAAAAACTTTTAATGGTGAAATTGCAATTAAAACAAAAGTGTGTATTTCTAGGTCGTCCACATTTTCGAAATGTTCTCGTATAGTTTTAAAAAAATCGAGTGCCATAAACTTTATGAATACGAGCTTGGTTTTTGAAGCATTTGTTTGTGAATTAAAGTGTACATTTGCAAGTTTTAATCAATGTTCGTCGAAACTAACTACGGGTAAATGAGATTTTTTTACAAAAATGCAATGCCTCCTTGATAAATAAATATCACTATAATTAGTTTCTCTTTTTTTTTAAGTTGATTTTGCCTCGCAAAACAGTCTACCGCATTATCGTTTAAATGCGGCCTACCCGGCGGGCGTTTAGTAAATTATAGTTTTCGCCAATCAAGCAGAAGCTGGATAACAGTAATTTCAATTTAATCTCGATTAAACTGCCGTATAATTTTCTACAAAGATTATAGATTTCTATCAACTCAACACGGTCAACCTGTTAAACAATTTTAAAACTTTTTGTACCTCCCACGTAGTTTTTCTAATTCCCTAGAGTAAAAAGGGATTACTCCACTTTTAAATCTTCGTACTTACTTACACGCAATTTTTTCGTATAGTTTAAGGTCCATTTCTATTCTCTCGCGTTTACCACCGTTGGTCGATACTCGGGGGTTGAGTTTCTAGTATCCAACTTGGTCTGCCCCGGGGGATTTTCTACGTCATTTAGATGGATTGAAGGGTATTCAGACCGTTTTAATGAATAGGTGACACGGGAGTGTTTTGGTTTTATATAGTTTTATACCCAATTTATACCCGACCACTCTAGATCTTTTTTTTTCTAAAAATAAATTTAAAAAGAGCTACTTTAAGTATAGTGGATTTCTACAGGATAATTGGCTACAGCAACGATCCGAATATAGGAAAAAGTGTTTTTTACACAGAGTTGCCAACAAAGTAAACTGATTTAGGATATTTGTTGATGTTTTTGGGGGAACCAGCCCCTGAGATCTTAAGGATCTATCGTGCTTCCTTTTCTTCCATGCAGATCCTGTTGACAGTCCTCCCTGTGAATGGAAGCATCTCTTGTTATCCTATTATCAGTTTTCCCAAGATACAGACTACCTCTCCACCCATGTCAGCATGCTTACCGGGCAGGCAGATCTACGGAGACTGCGCTGGTACAACTGACGGAGGATATCCGAGGTGCTCTAGACAACCAAGAAACTGTAGTATGTGCATTTTTGGACATAGAAGGAGCTTTTGACAATACTCCTCATAAGGCTGTCAAAAGAGCATTGAACAGAAGAGGTGTAGACAGCACAACATCGAAATGGATGTCGGAACTGCTCACCACAAGAACATCAGAGACGAGAAGACATTGTCTCTCCATTTGCACTACCAGAGGATGCCCACAGGGAGGAGTAGCATCCCCATTAATGTGGAGTCTGACGGTTGACGAACTCCTGTGTGGTTTGACGGATCTCGAAATATCCTGCCAAGGATATGCCGACGATATTGTCATAACAGCCAGGGGGAAATTCGAAAATACCCTTTGTGATATTGTACAAAAGGGTCTGAACTATACAGCTGGTGTAGGCAAGTGGGACTTAACATCAACCCCACTAAAACCATCCTGATAGACTTCACTAAGAAAAGAAAACTCAATCTCAAAACCATAAAACTTGATGGGAACGAGATTGAATTGAGACAAGAAGTCAAGTATCTAGGTTTAACTCTAGACAGTAAACTCCTGTGGAACAAAAACGAAAAGGAGATTACATACAAGGCAAAAATGGCTCTAATGGTGTGCAGGAATCTGGCAGGAAGAAGCTGGGGTTGTAACCCAAAAATCCTAAGCTGGATGTACACTGCCATAGTGAGACCAATCATCACTTATGGAGCCATTGGGTGGAGTCGTAGAACTAGCCTATTGACGTCGAGAGAAAACCTCTCCAAAATTCAAAGACTAACCTGTATATGCATTACAGGAGCAATGAGAACATGCCCAACGGCAGCCATGAAAGTGATTCTCAACCTCACCCCTCTACATACGATAGTGGAAAGTGTTGCAGAAAGAACAAGATACAGACTAAGTAGAGAGGGAATCATTAAAAAAAACTACCTCCTCACTTCTTAGAAATCAGACAACCTGGGACGGTATGATGAAAAAGTAAAACTTTTCAAAGAAATTCGTTACGGAAATGAGCAACAAAAAGGAATGGGATCCAAATACCATTACCAGACTTGGAAAGAATGCCATTCAATGATACACAGACGGCTCAAAAGCAATAGAAGGAACTGGGATAGGAGTGTTCGGGCCAGGAACCAAACACTCTGAAAGCTTGAGAGAAACCCCAAGTATCTTTCAAGCGGAAATCCACGCCATAAGAAAGTGCGCCCAGTTCAATATTGATAAAGGATACAGAAGACAAAGGATTATCATAATGTCGGATAGTCAAGCAGCCATTAAAACACTGAGCTCTTGTGTAATTTGTTCTAAAATGGTGTGGGGATGCCTAGACAAACTCAATGAACTAGGCGAGAACTATATAGTCACCTTACTATGGATTCCGGGACACACTGGAATATAAGGAAATGAAATAGCAGATGAACTAGCAAAGAGGGGGACTGAAATACCTTTTTGGGGGCCTGAACCCTTTTGTGGAATATTGGAAGACATAGGTGAAGCCGAGAAAAAGAGAAGATCTGATCATTGGAAAGATCTAGTAGGGCTTATACATTCAAAGACTCTTCTGGGTGACTACAACCGTTGAGATCAAATGAATGCATAAGTCAGAGTAATACTGCGCTAAGAGTTTTAACAGGAATCCTAACGGGACATTGTCGCCTGAATGGGCACCTGAAAAAGCTCAAAATAGTGGAGGAAGAATGCAGATTTTTTGGCATGGAAGAAGAAACTTCCATCCAAATACTTTCCAACTGGACAGCACTTTAGAATCCTAGAGCACAGCACCTGGGAAATTACGGGATAGAAGATGAACATTTCCCTAAGTTGAAGCCTGCAGACATCCTAAAATTCCTCCGGAAAATAGGACTGAAGGAACTACTAGTTTCTAAGACTTTCCTCAGAAACTGAGTAGAAGTAAGGGGGCACAATAGATCTTTTAGGTCTCAGTGAATGTCACCCCAAAATACATACATACATCTCATTTTCTATGTTCTTTATTAGTTTGAGCTTTTTGTGGTGCCAATGGAGGCAACTATCTTCTTATAGAACAGTCTCTCTCTCTCTAGCTTAGATACTCCTTCACAAATAGATAACTTTCCAGAAAACCTGTAGAATTTCGATGTTTCCCTGCTGGGGCAATGTTGGGTAAATCCCATCGGCTCCTGGAAGTTTATAATTACTCTGGTGGGTATAAAAGTAACTAAAAATGACAGAATCATAAAATACCAAAGTATGCTACTGTTGAAGTCTTCTAACTGTCGAAATAATCTTCATTTATCCATGGCTGGTGGTCTCGTTATGTTTTAAATGTACTTTTTTTATTTCAGATCACAATGCGGTAGATAAGAAAATGTAGTTCAGATGTCGCTGGTCACGTCATGTGCATAATAGATACACTTTCGTTGAGAAAAATAAAATCGGTAACTGAAATATTTTACGCTATGTGGATAATCATCATAATAGTTTTCGTCGAAGAATCCGAGAGCATCTCATTTCTGGTACACAAATATAGTACGCGTATCGTCAAAACCAAGTACGGACCACTCAGAGGTATCATTATTCATATGCATCCGTCGGTCGAAGCCTTTCTGGGAGTTCCTTACGCCACACCTCCTGTGGGAAGTTTGAGGTAAGCACCATGTTTCCCATTCATCTTCAATTTTTTACAAAAGCAGCCGAATTTTGTGGTATACATAACAAAATATATTGCAACTTTGACTACCAACAGCTCACAGTCTAACAAAATCTGGAATCAGCCTATGTATGTAAAAATTAAATATACAATGTCTTATTTATTACTTGCAACATAGGGATTCCTGTACAAAACTCTCAAACGCGAACTTTTTTACCAAATGGCGTTCGTCCAGTCCATTTGAAAGCATGTTTCAACTGACAGACAGTCTGAATGACAACTAAAGCCGCAAGAAGAAAGCAACCTCCCAAAAACTCTTGTGGCCTGGCACTTTCATTGGCCTGTCGGCGTCGGCTATGATTGACCTAATAAAGAAACACTCCTTGAGGGTAGATGGGACGATGCAGAAGGTTGCAGGCTTGCCAAGAAACTGCTGCAGTATCCGGACACGGACAGGAAAGTAGCCAAAAAATACGTGACTATGAACAGACAGAACCTTCGGACAGACACGGGTATTCTTACCGGTCACTGCACCTACGAAAACACTGGGTCTGTCTGACACTTCACTTTGTAGAGGATGTGAACAGGAAGATGAGACTGTCGAACACATTCTTTGTGAATGTCCGACACTCTCTCAATTTAGGTTTTCTGTATTCGGCGAGTACAGAAAAACACAAGCCAGCATCCAGCGATGTTATCGCCTACTTCAAACAAGTTGGCTGGATGACGAGCTACGAGCTAGAAGGAAGTCAGAACCTCAGAAGGATGCACAATGGGCCAATTGTGGCCCAATTGCTGTGGGGTCACCCACCCTTCAAAATCTTACAGATACAGAAGTCGCGAGAGGCCAGAGGCTGGGACGTCCCCACTGTCCATTTTCATTGGCACACGGCTGGCTTATTGGCACGGCCAACGGCAAATCGCGGCATGATGTAAACGCGCCTTTAGGCAGTCCTCAATACATCTACATACTTTGTAGAGATTTCCCTTCAGTTTAATGATGTTTTTATCTCTAAATGCATCTTTTTACTGGTTTTTCTTCAAACTGTCGATTAACTGAGATTGAAAATGTATTGAAACGTGGTGGTACATTTATTTAATGGACAGCAAAATGTTAGAAACAAAGTTAAATTCATGTATGTCGGTCAGTGTGGCGTGAAGACCGCAAACGATGCAATATATTTTCCATTGTAATCTGTGTATTTCCTGTTCGTCCTTAATTTGACAAAATGTATACTAATGGAAATGCCATTGCAATGACGCGAAACAGCGGGTTTGCGGAAACTTTTTTTTATCTCACAGAAACTTCTGTTTTAAAGCGACTTTATAAAATTATTCAATACCGCCATTTGGAGCTTTCTACTTTATACTTTTCCATGGGTTTGTTTCTTTTCTTTTTATTAACTTGGAACTTTCAACTTTCGAAAGAAAAAGTTTGTGGAAAAATTTCTAAATATATCCATTTAACAAGATAATGTGTAAACAGCTTAAACGCTATATTAAATTTAAACTTAGATTTAGACATCAACTGTCATTCTTGTCATAAGAACCACTTTTTGTTGGCCACACTGACCTCAAACTAAACTCTTCCATTGACAGTACATTGGTTAGCAGTTGACACACAAGTCGCAAGGGGGAGCTTTAATCATAATAATGAACAATTCAATTCAAACTTCTATTATGTGCACGGCTTTACAAAAAGCTTTATATAAACTAAGTTTATCTAAACGTACCCTTAACTTTTCGATCTCGAAATTCAACATTCCATATTTGTGTCCCTCTCTCAAGCACTCTTATCTTCGCAATTTCAGTGAAAATTAGTTCATAATGGCAACATATACTTTACAAACTTCACGGGAATTATGCAGAGCCTGTAAGTTGAGAGAGAGGATATGAATTTCTGGTGTACGGTGTTGGTTTATATTAACCGACAAAACTGGGTCCTTTATGTTATTTCTATATAATAATTTTCACGGACCGTTATCACTTTCATCAATTTTACAGTTTTCATTTCGCTTATTAACTTTTATTTCAAATTAAGTTTTAACGAGAACCATTTGCTACCACAGAATCTAAAATATGTTGGTTTTTTCTGTCAAATATATATTTCTATGGTTCTAACCATAGTCATAAGTTCTGTGGCCATATCTGTATCTGTAGAGTAGGGAGGGTGAGTGTAGGCTCACAGCACAATGTGACCTATTGTACATCCTCCCGAGTAGTTGTCCTCCTAGGTCATCGTCCATCCTGTCCTTTCCAGGAAGGTGGACAAGTCACTAGGAGACATCTCCTTTATATCGGCAGGTGTATGCCAAGACTCACCGAACACACACTCTCTTATTGACGATAACTCCGGACACTCGCATAAGACATGCCTGAGAGTTTCATCTTCCTGTTCATACATCCTGCATAGAGGTGTGTCCACTAGCCCCATAGTATGGAGGTGTTTCCTTAGTTGACAGTGGCCTGTCAAAAATCCTACTGTTAAACGAAGGTTTTTCGTGGTCATCGCCAAATATTTCTTCGGCGCCAGCTTCCCAGGGTCGCCCAAGGTGATCCTGGCAAGACTGCATCCTTTGATTCCATTCCATCTCTTAAGGGATTGAGCATGGGTGTAACGTTTGGCTAGTTCCGCAATTGTCAAAGTCGTTAGGCCGTAGGTGTCACTGGGTCCTAGAATTTTTAGTCCAGCGGCTTTCCTGGCTAAAGAATCGGCAATGCGATTTCCTTCACTCCTGTCGTACCCTTTAACCCACTTCAGGATAATATTGTTATCTGCCGAGGCGTTAGCTAAATCTTGGTGGCACTCTAGTACTAGCCTCGATATAACACGTTGTCTGTTCAAGGCTAATAGGGCTTGTCTACTATCAGCGCAGATTGTTATGTTTTTGCCAGAAATTTCTCTTCTGGTTAGTTCTTTTGTGGCAATTGAGATACCAGCCAGTTCTGTTTGAACCACGCTGGTGTTGTTTCCCATTCCCCACTTAATCTTTAGGCTTAGTGCTCTCGAGTAAACTCCACATCCTGAGCCTTCTTTCATTTTTGAACCATCTGTATATATGCGTATTGCATTTGCAGCATCTGGCTCTGTGTTCTGTTTAGTTTGAATTATGTAGGGTTTGTTAAACAAAAACATGGGTTCAATTGCATCATATTGGCTGCCTACAGCAGAGGTAGCGCAGTAACCGCTTCCTGTCATAGGCCTAACCTCAATTGGCCCACTCCTACTTCGGGGCTTACACCAGCCGTGCGCAATCGTACCATGGCCATTAACGCAACCTCCTTGACGTACAGGTCCAGAGGGGTCAGACCAGTAATTAGTTCCATTGCTGCGGTTGGTGTTGTTCTCATGGCTCCTGTGATGTTCAAACAAGCCATTCGCTGTATTTGATATAATTTTTGGATGGCCGTTGCTTGTAGAACCTTCAGTCATCATGCAATTGCTCCATACGTTAACATGGGTGACCACACGGGGTGACAGACCCCATGTGCGTCCCACTGTCCTCCGACACTGCTCATAAGCCACATATGCTCTTTTTGCTCTGCTGTGTAGATGAGAGTTCCATGTAAGTCTCCTGTCGAGGGTAATACCAAGGTATTTTACCTCTTCTGAAAAGTTTAGTTTGCTTTTGAAGATTTCGGGAGGTTTTTTCTGTGGCTCTAACAATAAATACTATAAGTTTATGTTAAAACGCTCACGTTTCTGATAAACTTATTTCGTTGGTATTTCTGCTTTAAACGTACTCATTAATTTACCTCAGCGCAGTAAGATTTTTGTCTTTGATTTGACAGTTTAAATGCATGCTCCAATTCCTTCTAGTCGTTGATTTAATTCTCGTGTATTCATCGAACCGTGCCTAACAAATTCCTGTTTCGTTTTTGGTCTTATTACAACATTTCTTGGAACAGAGAAAGACTTTTTACACTCATTACTCTTGAATGATAGTATTCTAGTAATATTTCAGCATATATTTGAGCTTTAAAAGCTCTATTTTAATAGAGACAGGTCCTGAATATTTTGGTGGCGCGACCAGTGCATTCACCATTATTTTAATTTTTACTTCAACTATGTTTTTGTTGATTTTATCAACTTTTGGATAAAAAAAATCGAACTGAAATCAACATATAACGTTTTAATAACAATAATACTGACGTAAAATTTATTTACGAGCTGCTATCCCCAATTTAACAATAACAGAAATGCATTTTATCTAGGAATGAAAAATTCATAAATTTTCATCCCGTCGAAAGGGATTTGAAACATGAAATTGAAAATAAGGGTGAGTAGGGTAACAGGGAAAGGTGATAAAACAATACATATCAATCATTATTATTATTTCCTATTGAGTTTATACGTAACGGAAGATTTTCCAGGAAGATTTTATAGGAAATTCATTCGTCAATGAAATATTTGGATTTTCAAGTTTTTCCATGAAAATATGATAGTGGTAAAGCGTGAAGCGTTAAGGTTAGGTGTTGAGGTCTACTTGTATTATTTTTTTAGGATCTATATTCATTTATAACTATTTATAAGTAAAATGACCCATATAAATATAGATAGCCACTTTGTCTAACTTGATTGTTATAGGTATATGCCTCCGGTGACGCCATCTATGTGGAAGTCAACGCGATTGGCAGATAGATTTAGCGCTGTCTGCCCACAACGTTTGCCAGACATTGGCAATCGGTCTGAGGCTTTATTGGAATATCCAAAAAATCGGTTACTTTTTTTGGAAAAAGTTTTACCACTCTTAGCTAATCAAAGTGAAGACTGCCTTTACCTCAACCTCTACGTGCCGAGAACCGGTAAGTGATCATGATTATTCAAATATATTTATACAGGTTTACCAGCACACCCTCCTGAATTTTGACCTCAATTCCCAATGCAATTTTGTACAAACACCCTATTCTACAAATGTTCAGTGTATAAATACATATAGTTTGGCAAGTTTATCTGAAGCTACGGGGCATCGGCACACGCACGCGCTTGCCAATAAGAAGTCAGCTGGTCAGGCCTTTCGATAAAAATCATAATGTTAATATTGTCCCTTCTCTAATTATTATCGCTACATACTTAGTAATTTAACTTTTTCATAGTTAAACGTGGCAATATCGAATGTTTTCGACTGCACTCCTTTCACGGCTTCAGATAAACTTGCCAAAGTATATACAGAGTGTCCTTTTTTATAAATATTCATTTCAGTATCAAAATAAACACGTTACTTTCTGAACTTCCCACTTTATTTTACATTCATCACATCAGCTTGTGAAACAACATAACAACATGTTACTTTTAACTTCCTAACGGCCTCCAGGGCCCCCATAAAGTGATTAAAAATTCATCCACTTATCTTTTCCCCCTTTTTTTAGCGCGCGTATATACTTATGTTGTTTTGCTACTTTGAATCGTTGGCAAGAAAAACAATTAAGAAAAGTTTAGTTCAGAGATCGGAAACGGAAAAGTTTACAAATTATATTAGTGTATTTTTACACGCGAGATAACGAGTGGTAAACACAGTGGCCACAAACCTTTTTGGCAAACAACTGTAATAATTTTTATTTATTGGAAATTGAGTAAAATCTGCTTTGTAGTTAAAAGGAGAAAACTGGGTTAAATATTTGAGAAATTAGAAAAACTTTAGTTTGGAAATTGAAACATAATATTTTTGTTTCAACGTTTCACACAAATTTTATATTATTACCAGTCCCTCTAGAGGATCTCCCAGGTTTAAGATACGAATTCCTAATTGTATTCAAAAAATTTCTTGAAAAGCCGACGACATTTTGTATTACGGTGTTTTCAATTTATAAAATGACGGCATTTTGAAATTTTCATTGATGAACTCCCTATTCAACAAAAATCGACTTAAAACTTTTCGTCCCTAACACAAGGAAGACAAACAAAAGGAAGAAACGGAGCATTGGAAATACTTGAAAGGGGAGGATTACAAAGCTTGACAAATGACATTCAAAGGGGAATGCGAATTTTTAATCCTTTAAAACAGTTCGCAATGCATATTAGATCTCTTTAGATAAGAAGCAAGATCATTAAATCTTTTTAATCGTCTTCACACTTTTTTAGTTTTCTATACACATTTTTTGAGTTTTCTATACCCTTTTTTTGAGATTTCTATACACTTTTTTTTGAGTTTTCTATACACTTTCCTTGAGATTCCTACACACTTTCTTTGACTTTTCTATACACTTTTTTCGAGTTTTCAATACTTTTTTTTGAGCTTTCCATACACTTTCTTTGAGATTTCTATGCACTTTTTTTGAGATTTCTATACACTTTTTGAGCTTTCTATACACTTTTCTAAGTTTTCTATACACTTTTTCAGATTTTTGCAAGTAAAATTAACATATTTAAAATCAGAAACTCAAGAAGAAACTAAGGAAGATGAGAATTAACGAGTCTGTGTCTTCAATTCCGTAGTGCATTGCAGTGTTTAGTGTAACAGTCTGCAAGCAGTGCGGAAGTGAGGCTTCGGCTTGTAACAGCAATTTGACAACACCTACAATCTACTTACGCTTTCATAGACAAGAAGAAACATCAGAATCATAATTTTTGTATTGAATTCTTGTCAAAAAATTATAATTTGTATTTTTTTCAGTGACTGGTGGTGAAGAAACCAGTCTGTTGCCTTGTATAGTGTATGTCCATGGGGAAAGTTATGAATGGAGTAGTGGAAATATATATGACGGAACTCTACTGGCATCTACAGGAAGAGTTATCGTAGTTACAATCAATTTTAGACTTGGCGTTTTGGGTAATTTTTTCAGTTTTCATATATTTCTTATTAATTTTCTTTCATTTTCAATTTCAATTTGAAGAATTATTACAGTTTCTTGTAAAATTGTCGTATTTAGTAAAGCCTGTCGCTAATATATATTGAAAAATTAATAACAATTTACAACCGTTCAACTAAGAAAAAACAACTTCCTACTGGGCTTGCGCTTACGCCTCATCAGTACAATGAGAAACACACACACGTGAGCGTGAAAAAACCCGTCCCACAAAGCATCCATCCCGGGCTTATGGCCCGCGGGTTGATGCTAAGTAGAACCTTCCACCACCCCCTTCCACTTCCGGCAGGACCTCACTCCTTCCTCGCGATCGCGTATCCCTTTCCCCCCTTTATTCTATGGGGGGCGTCAGGGATGTCTTTCCATGTTAAGGGGTAGCTCTGGTGGCTATGTTCCCTTGTTCTTCTCCATGTCGTTGTGTCGGTTCGGTTGTGTGAGTGTGCTTTCGCCGCCTCATGTCAAAGACTGTTCCACCCGCCTTGGTGAAACCGGCCTTAACATGAGTGATCCGTCGCATTTCTTTAGAGCTGGCCCCTCAGGAGTCCCCGAGCTCCTATCTTAGTAGAAGTGCGGGGACCCCGTATTGGGGGGCTCCTCGCAGTGTTCTTTCTTGTCCACCCCGGTGATATTTGTGTTTTTTGAGTTTTTTTGGTTTTTTAAATTTTTTTGGTGCGTGCGCAGATGAACAGTGCTTGCTCATTTCAGACACGCCCCGCTCATACACACACACGGTTTTTGTTTGTTTTTTGTTTTTTTTGTATGCCTCTGAGTGCGCACCCACTTGCAGGATTTTTGTGTTTTTCTGGTGGGGTTTTTCTTATTTTTTTGCTTCCTATGATCCTCAAGTTGTTTCCTAGGTCTTTTGTGTCTTCTGTAATCTTCTGCCGTGTAGCTCGTCAGGTCTCTCAGCTCTGTATTCGGATGAGATATAAGCTCTTCAAATAGCTTTCTGGCTCTTGCATCCATTATCTCTAGTACCTTCTGCGGTTTTAGGTCGTTGTATATATATCTTCGTTTCTATTAAAATCACAATCAATACATGTCTTCCAGTAAGAGAAATGTTCAAGCTGTGACATTAGCGACATCTTCACCTTGAACAGCAAACTAAAATGTTACAAATAAGGCGTGTTACCAATAGATAGTTGTTTCTTCTTGGTTGAACGGTCACTGTTGTATATCGATATCAATATTTAACATTTATAACAGGTTTTTTAAAAACTGGCGCCAAAAATAGTGCACAAGGAAATTTCGGCTTGATGGATTTGGTAGCTGGATTACATTGGTTGAGGGAAAACTTGCCAGCTTTCGGAGGGGATCCGCAGAAAGTAACTCTAATGGGTCACGGAACAGGCGCAGCCCTGGTTAATTTCATAGCTATATCTCCAGTAGCTAAAGGTCCGTAGCGAAACTCAAAAATTCCCCCCCATTAAACTGTTATAATTTTTTTTCCAGAACTTCTTCATCGGGTGATATTATTAAGCGGATCTAGTTTGAGTCCATGGGCGTTGCAAAAAGATCCGCTTTGGGTTAAAAGGAGTGTATCACTCCACACTAGATGCTACGGAGATCTACTAGAAGACGATCTAGCTCCCTGTTTAAGACTACAACCTTTAAATAATTTACTTGATATACGGTTAGACGTTCCAAGGTTTCTTCCAGGTAAAAAAAAAACACAAAATTAATTCTTATCTAAACTTATTTAATTCAACAGGTTTTGCTCCTTTTGTTGACGGTACGATTTTGGTGAATCCAACTTCAGTCCCCCCTAACATCGGAGCTCCAACTATCTCCACGTCCCAAGGATACGAACTAGCCGATTTTCCAAATAGAGCTCTCTTATTCGGTCTAATCTCAACGGAATCATATCTGGATCTTAACGCTCAAGATTTAGAATTCGGCTTTAACGAAACGAAAAGAGATAGAATATTAAGAACGTACGTTCGAAACGCATACTATTATCATCTAAATGAAATATTTTCTACTCTCAAGAACGAATACACTGATTGGGAAAAACCCTCACAGAATCCTTTAAGTGTTAGGTAAACTTGTTATTTTATGAAATAATAATTCGGGTATCAAAGATGTTTATTTACAGAGATGCTACGCTCGACGTGTTAAGTGACGGTCATACAGCTGCTCCTTTGATAAGGATAGGGTATTTGCATAGTTCAAAAGGAGGCACGACTTTCTTCTTTCACTTTCAACATCATAACGGAGAAAGAGATGTTCCTATGGTAAGAAATCTTCACCCTACATCAACTACACACCAAAAGGAGAGCTTATTTTCCCGACATATTCCACCCACCATGTAAAATTTAGTAGTTGAGGTGCGCATGCGTCCAAGCAGCCTTTAACCTTCTATTCGATGTGACTGAATGTGAGCTGATTAGCGCAGTTGTTAGGGTATTGAGCGTACAACTCAGAGGTCGTAGGTACGAAACCCGGTTAGGACCTGGGTTTTTTTGTATTTTTTTTTAGTTTTTTATTTCTTATTTTCTGATATTTCTATACATAGTTACACTTTGATCAACCGGGTTTGGGCCTGGGTTTTCTTGTTTTTTTTTTAGTTTTCCATTTCTCATTTTCTGATATTTACATATTTATTTCAATATTGTTATGTTACTACTAAATTTGGCAACGTTGGAATATGTCGGGAAAATAAGCCTTCGTCAGACCAAATTTTGTACAATACCACAGAACACCTTAACTATAGTTAAGGTGTTCTGTGACAATACTTTCACTATTATAGATAACGCTTTCTATACATATCGCTTGTAGCGCCATCTGCTGAAATGATCAAATAAAACTTTTTATAACTTAATATGGCGACATGGCAGCCCCTTAGAGCCCGAACTTATGAGGTTTTACAAATTTCTTTATTTTCAGGATACTTTGAGCTTACCTATAATTTAAGTAGATGGCGCTATTGTTTCCAAATCCTATTTTTATTTGAAGAAAATTTTATTTCCGTTTTTGTCTTGCAATTTTAGAGATTCGGAAGTGTTCGAGGAGATGATCTTCCTTACGTTTTGGGCTTCCCTTTGAGCGGTGTCGGGTTCTATTCTTCTTACAATTATACTTTTAGTGATGCTGCCATATCAAAAGCGTTGATACATTATATCAGCAATTTCGTAAAAACTGGGTGAGGAATTGTAATGAAATTTCCCAATTATTTTGTATTTAAATATAAATTGTTTTGCAGAAATCCCAACGGGGAACTGCCTGATGTTTCAGTTAATCAAAATTCCTTGACGGATAAGCTGCAGCCATCAATTTTTCCGTTTTGGGATACCTACGATACAATCAATCAATTTTATTTAGAAATCGGTGAGGTTAATTCTTTCTATTTATATCATTTATTTACGATGATTTTTTCAGGAAATCATTTGGAGAAAAAGGACCATTACCGAGGGCACAAAATGTCTTTGTGGTTGAATTTAATACCCCAACTACATAGACCTGGTGACGGAGGTGACGTTTCTATGCGACATCATCAATTCCAAGAAGAAGACGACCAATATTACGATGGTACAATTTTAAAATCGTTTCACTTTTTGAAATGTAATTTTATTTTTAATTTGTAGGTTTTGTTCGACCCCAACTTAAAGAAAAACCATCTTATATTCATCATGCTACTATGGCGTCAACTCTATCGACAGAAAATACAGTTTCAACGCCTCTACCGCCGAAATCGGACACTGCTCTACAGGTACCAGCATAAATTAATCAATTTTCGAGATAATAAGCACAGTGCGCCATCTACTGTAGGAAACCTACACTAACCAAATCGCTATTAGCTCTAAACTATTATATAAGTGACTGACAACTTTGACATCGATGACTATTAAAGACAAGTTCACACCGCACAAATAATTAGGTGTGTTCCGAAAGGTGCGGAATTAGCAATATTTGTTGCTTTCGTTTATTTGGGCTTAAAGCACTTGTGGACGCCTCAGTCGTCACGACTTGTCATGCCAATGAATTTCCTGTGTTGTTAGAAGAACATTTTTCAATTATAATGTTTTTAATAATGTAATTTCGCATATTTAGATATTTGTAGTGAAGTTTAAATCGTAATCGGCACAATATTAACCTTCAAATAAACGTCAAACTGGTCAAACATCAAATATTCAATGTCCGTGGCTTGAAGCTCATACCAAAGAATACACCAGCTTAACAAGAAGCGAAGCCCGACGCAATCTCTTTGATGTATAGCCAAAAGTGAATAATCGAAAACACATATCATTAGTTTGCAGAGCTTTGACCACAGAGTACACCAGTTAGAGGGTCTACTCTATGCTTTGACTCACTAAAATGTTTTTTTTAATATTTCAGGCAACAACTACAGAATGCCCTCCAAATCAAACGATATATCTTCCCAGTCAAACAAAAACCTCCAACAACATATTAAGAAAATTAGCTTCCAGTCATTATCAAAATTATACGACTGCCCTTACAATTACCATAGCAGTAGGTTGTTTTCTTTTGCTGCTGAACGTTCTGATCTTCGCCGGTATCTATCACCAGAGAGACAGAGAAAAGAATAAACGGAAAATTAAAGAAGCGCAAACCGAATCCGGTGAGTCAACCGATTTTTTCTTTCAACGTTAAATATCAATGAATTTTCTTTGCAGGAAGCTGTAGTAGTTCTTCTGGAGAAGGTTTTGACAAATCCTACGATATGCAAAATACAAATATTAAGTGTGGCAGACACAAATGTATCGGCGATTGCAGCTATAATCAAAAACACCTTACCGATATACAAATTACAGAACTTCCTATACAAAATTTTAAATCTTCTCCTCCGCCGGCCAAAAGAATAGAAAACATCCACCCTAGTTTTCATCCTCCAGATGTTACCAGCACCAGTCAGGACGTGCTTCTTGGCAGAAGCATCGAACCTTCGTCTCCAATCGTGGAAGTTTTGCCGACAGCCAGTACAAATCAAGGGATACTCAGGCCCCAAGGCGTTCCTGTTACTCCAGGAACGATGAAAAAACGTGTTCAGATTCAGGAAATATCTGTATGATTATGTATGAATATTTATTTGTGCAGTTAATCAGTATTTTTATAATTGATATTTATTTGCTCTCTCATAGATCTGATTAAACACGTAGTAAAATGCTACTCTGTGTTCACAAGAAGTAGATATTCATTTCTGTGGTGTGACAGTAATTTCGCTCTCCACCGACTGACAAGTTGACACTAATGACAGTTATCCGAAGATAAACAACCATTTGGATAGATTTTAGATTCGTATAAAGCAATCAAAACATTACGAAGAAAGCACAAAATAAAAAAATTAACTCAAACAGGAACAAAATAACTAATTAACAGCCACGTGTTGTGCAAAGAACAATATATTTATCAGATGACGTCTCGTGGACTCGCCCTATTACCACAGAATACAGCAACTGGTGTACTCTGTGCTATTACATTGACATTAACGATCACTGTTGAGTTGGATAAAAAAGAAGAATAGCCCGGTAATTTCAAAAAATGTATTTAATTATAAAAGTACTGATTTAACCTACGTTCTAATACTTAAGTGAATTGATGAAAGACAATTTAGTATATTCATGTAAATATAAATTATATAAAAAAACCTCTGTATTAATAATCCAAACATGTTGTTTTATGAAATATTCTATTGGGAGCCTACATTAGTTTTGTATTTTTTAAAGAAAATTATAGTGTCTATAATAAAAAGAAAATGTATAAAGAGTGTACGAAAAAAATCAAGTGGTAAATAAAATTGGCAATACAATAAATATAATGAGTTGAAATTAGGTGTAACTTCGTAAACCCAGTTATTTTTTCAACCGCGATATTTCCCTTCGTGTTATATATAAGCACTTAGCTATTTCAGAAAAATCCATGCTAATTTAAAAATACAGGATATGCTCTTTAAACTTCATATCTTATGTTATCCAAATTAATACAGGTAGGTACCTGTCTTATCATTGGTGCTAATCCACCATTTTCTAGTATGATTTTACTAATAAAGTAGTCTATGAATTTCTTTTCATCGGCGTCTGTCAAAAGGTTCGGAGTCGCGTCGGTTTTTCCAAATTTCTTTTATGAAATTTAATATATTAAATGTGTATAAATACGAAACTAGTGATATATTTAGTGACTTTGGTTATCCCTTCATTTGATCCACATGCAGAAAGAAGTGCTGGAGGTGTTTTAATTAAATAGGGTGAGTCTTATTTTTTACATACCTATGTCAAAATGCTATCGGGATTTATGACAGAGCTATTTCATTTTTTTAAGGTCTTAAGTGTTGTGAATTCTCTTATTGTTTAAAATATACCTGAATATTGCAATCTTTAGCACTAAATTTGTTATTTTACTATTAACTCAATCTCTTAAATTCAGTTTAATTAACAAAATTGAGTCAGAAGTATGACATTTCTCTATCTAGTCTTTTATTGGATATAGACGAATTAAACACTGATATATTTTTAAATACTTTAATAAATAAAGTGCATATAAAAAAGTTAGAGAAGACTTCCGGAACTACTCGGAGAATTCGTAGTATTCGTTGGAAAATTACCCTGTGTCCACATTATCAAATTATGTTCAGGCATTTGAGATGCCTGAAAATGATCGGTTAACAACATTTGCGAAAAATTTACGTGTCTCTGATAAGCTTCGTTTTCTCTCTGCGTATCGCCACATATCCGGTGTAAATCTACAATAAAAAAACATTTTATGAAGTGAAAATAACCCGAGAAACGGTACCAACCTTTTAGAATTGCTGAAGCCCACAACTGCACATGTACATCAGGTATTTTGCTAGCCAACTGCATCGCAGGTGTAACCATGTTCATACTTTCTCTGCTATTACCCAAAGATAAAAATATATGACCAAGTAGAACAAGCGAGCAAGAAGTTAACCTATTCAAATCTTCAGCGTTAGCCATCTTCAAAGTCTCTCTGAGGTATCTCCTTAACAAAAACAAATTAAACATTAGAAGATTGGGATATTAAATGAATAAAACATACTTTGCTTCATTATATCGTCCCTGAAAAAAAGCTTGTAGTCCTTGTACATAATAAGCTGCTGCTCGTAAACTGTGTGAATGAGATGGAAGACTTTCTGGATTTATTCTATCGTGTAAAGCATTAAAATCCGCTTCTCTTTTTCCTCTTAAGTACACAATAGCTAGGTTAAGGTTTGCAAATGTCCATAGTTCCCGTTCTCTAGATGTCTTAAATAATTACACAATTAAAAATGTATTTTCATGCTAAAATTGAACACTTACATTCAAAGCAGCTATAAATTGAGCCTCTGCTGCTTCCATACAGTTCATACTCATCGAATACAGTCCAAGTAATGTGTGTAATTGAGGTCCGTGAGTTTCTAATAATCGTGGACATTGCTTACATAAGGCAGCTGCTGAAGATATTTCTTGCAATGCTTGCGTTTTATTACCCATAACTAATCGACACATTATTATATGTTCCAATAACATTAATTGAAATACTGATAAAATTGGTTTATTATCTACAACTTTTAAAAAAAAACTTGGTAATGGTAGGTAAATAAAAATAAAAATGCTACTTACTTTTTAATTTTTCTATTTGCATTAATGCTTTATCAGTGTATTTTTGTGCTTTTTCCATATAACCAGCTTGCATACTGTGCATAACAGTTACTAGATAAACTAGAACGTACAAATGCTCCTTGGGCATCCATAAAAACATATCTCCTGCACTTGGACCCATAAAAACTAAAACAACTCTCTTATTGACTGAAACATCTTTAAGATTTCAATATTTTTTATAGTTCCAAAATGTCTATAAGACAAAATTTACCATCGTCAGTAGCCATAATTGTTTGTATACTCTGCTGAAGTTGTTTTAAACAAGGTTTTACACTTTTAACTTGACCTGCCATCAAAAAATGGCATACTTGTAAAACTAAAAAGTATACTTTTACATATTCTTTTTGATAAACAGCACCAGTCCATGTCTCGATTAAATGTCCAGCCTGATTTAATACTTGTTGCACTTCTTGCAACTTTTTATCAATCAATAATAACTGAAAATTGTAACAATTAAAATATGAGCTTCTTTAAAACGAACTATTGTACTTACCATTCCTTTACTTAATAAAAATAAAACTCTTGTATAGGAAGCATTTGAGATATGAGCGTAATCTACCCCAACACCTAACAGACTACTCGCTAAGGTATAATCTTTTTCAGTAGCATGAATTTGCTGAAAAAAAATAATGATAATTGTAAATATAACGAAGAATTTATAGAACTACATACAGCTAGCTGAAATATCAGTCTACAATGCCAGTACACATTATGTTGTGATAACTCAATAGCTTTCCTTAAAATTGGTTTAGATAAAGATATTTGTTCTTGTTGTTCATATAATTCTGCTAGAACACTAGCTGCTTCAAATTTTACATCGTCAAATGAATTTATTACTTGCGACAGCAACCACTGGAAAGAAAGTTTGGAGTTTTATCAAATTGTATACATCTAAACCTAACAAATTAGTACTTACTGCTTGTTCTAAATGATTCTTAGCCAAGTCGATATTTTTTGTATGTGTTAATAGAATATTACCGAGCTGTAAGTGAGTTCTTGCTTCAACTCTTTGTGGGGGCTTAAAGTTAAAAACAGCTTGTAAACATTGGATGCAAATTTTTATCATTGGAGGGCTGGATGTCCTGAAATATTCGGCTAAACCTAAAAGTGAAAGATACCAAGCATCCTGAGAAGAGGCCATTCTATCTTTTATCCTAAAATGATTTTAAATTCCATTTACAGTTTTATTAAAACTTTAGAGATC
>CAJUYG010000493.1:0-21261 GCA_910591675.1 Galerucella calmariensis
TAGAATACTCGCATTAGGTTTGTTCGCTCTTAAAATGACTCACAGTTATATACCAATAAGTAGAGGTACCTCAGGCACGTCAGGTAGGTGCGCCTATGGAATCGGCTGCTAAAAATGATTTATTACTATCAACCAATTTCAAATCGAGTATACCTTTAAGCGAACGTCTGCGTAACGTCGTTGTATCTATATGTCGTTTAAGTGTTTATCTCTGTGGTTTTTTCAAATGGTCTCTATGCTGAAAAAACTGATTTATTGATCCAAAGTTAATATTTTGTTATTAAAACCAAAGTTAGCGAATTAAAATGAAATATATACGTATAAATCTAGCATGCTGAAAAGATATTTTAATCAAAATCTCTATTGATGGCTATTAGTCCTATGTACTCGGTTTACATATACTTTGAATATCTCTCGAGCCCCAGTAAAATTTCCATGCACAGTCTGATTAATGTGTAGCTTGATAATAGATAGATTTATTACCGACCGTTTGGTATCTGTTTCTCTTCACGACTATCAGATCTCAGGTCAACTATGAACGCTGGAATATTGTTAGAGAGACGTTTATTCATGTAACAGTAAACATTGATTATTTATAAACGCCTTTATGGTATGTACAATTCCTATTAGAGATCCAATCCCAAGATATTGAAATTAATTTTCTAAACTCATTAGTTTATTCACTCGTACGGGCAATTACATTGCGGTTTAAACATGTAACTATAGTTATTAAAAAGTATTTTCTATATATATGGAAGTAACATTCTGGTTAGTGCTGATTACTCAAAACCATACTCGGTAGTTTACCAAGTTTTTGTTAGCGGTTTTCTGAGATATGCTTAAACGGACTTAACAGCGTCATCTTCAAAGGGCGCTTCGTCTGTCATGAGATTATTGATTAGATGGACATACAATAGGGTATTTTTTCAAAAAAATATAAACTTTAGTTTTAAAACGACTTTAAAAATCATAAAATTTGAAAGTCCGCCAAAACGCGCTTTACGTCATAAAGATGGCTGCCTCATGGTGTGACGTCATTTGCTTACGTCCTTATTCGTGTATCACGCTCTGAGTTCTTGTGACCTAATTTGTTTCTGAAAGCTTTAAAAATGGATGAAGCCGAAAAAAAACTTTGTATTCCAAGTATTGCATTGTTCCAGTGTGTAAATCAACGTCTAATAAAACTCCAGACAAAATATTTGTTACTTTACCTGGTGGCGCAAGCAAAAATACACTCAAGAGTAGGGTATTACTTTTGTTTGTGAAGACTATTTTTATGTAAGTACCTACTTCTATGCTGGTAATTTTTATTCTTAAATAGTTTGAGGTTATGTACCTATATGTCTGGGAATCAACCATAAAAACATCATCTTCCTACGACCACACATCGAAATATGGTTGGTATATATAATATAAATAAAACATAGTTTAAATCGTATATACTTACGATAATGCTTTAACTCCTCTTATTTCCTCTGCATTAAAGCATCTGTTTGACTTCATAAATTCAAGCAGCATAAATGAGTTTACTTTGGGCAAGTTAACAGTTTGTGCATTTATAAAACCTTCGCTATCCATATATTTAATCACAAAATATGAAAGAATCGTCACTGAACTCTGAACTAGTAAATAAAAAAGATTCTTCCAAAAGTTTTAAAATATCCTCGGAAATATCGAATATTTATGTCCACTTTCCACTTTACATTGACTTTTAGAAATAAAAAAAAACACACAAACACGTAATGGTCTCAAACAAACATATAAATGATATTTTTACGTCGATTAAGCAATTAATAGTGGATTAAAATACAATATAAACACACAACTACACATAACCTAATGCAATACCGGCCATATTAACATAAGTAAACAGGAGTTAACACAAGAGATATGACATCACACGTATCATCGGTAGCGTTCGGAAATCCTCGGGTTGTGGTCGGAAAGTGCATTGAAATTTGAATTTTATTTTAAAATTTGGGAGTAATTTCGAATGGAAACTGGTTTATTCCCTATTATTAGTAATTTTTGATATCATATTTACTATTATAAATTAATATCCAAGTAAAATATGAAATATGCGTGTACTCTAGTACATCTTGCATCTGTACTTAGCGTTTTTGGACAATCTGTATATAGTGAAGACGTATAGGTTGGAATAGGTTGAAATATATTCTGAGCCAGAAGTATTTTTGAGCACGTCGGTTTTTAATTTGAATGTTCTACATTTTACATAAAAATTTCTTTATATAGGGCGATAAAATTCTCAGCAATTTTCTTAACTGTAACTTCCTATACATTTTCCATTTTCTAAATGTTATTGAAGTACTGATTTCAGAAATACTCAATACTCTCAATTATATATTATCAGAGTAACAGGCTGTTAAAAATAAAAATTCTCCAACTTTAGGTCGCTTTTTTGACAAAGCTACTGAATATTTGGCAAAGGAGCACCAAGATCTAAGTTTTTGTAGGTAAGGCAGTTGGTCATTCAACTTTCATTAGCTTGATGAGACAAATTTATAAATCGAATTAACTTTTTCTTGATTTTTTTAATTTAGGTTTATTAACGAACCAATTCATAATTTAAATGCTTCAGTTATGCCGAGTTTTACTACCGCACGTTCTCTAGCGTATAGTTATACAAATTATTCATTTTGAGCTCACTAGACAGTCGAAGTGTACAGTTGGCAGAAGCAAACGTGAGCCCTGGTGGGCGTGTTCATGTCGCTGTGGTTGTATTTTTGTAGCAACAATTCGATATTTTGAATCGATAACGAAATATCGATACCATAAATGTCAACTGTTAAGAGATATGTAAACAAAGTCAAACTTGCTAAAAATGTAACTCTAAATATTAACAAAAACATTTATATTGGAAATTACATGACTGTATTAATGTCATGAAAAAGAAGGGTCAAGTTTCTATGGAAAGCAACAAAATATGAACCAGTGTTGCCGATGCAAAAATGAAAATTACCCGAACTCACTATCCAAATTATCAGAATTTGTCAAAATTACCAAAAGGACACATTGGTTATCTAAATAAAGTCTTCGACCCCAGTCAATATAGAAAATCGCCAAAAACAATAGCCATTTTATATATCCCTTCTACAAAATATTCGAAAAACTATTGGATCCAAATTAGTGAAATTGTCTAAAAATCGGATAATAATCCTCGCATTGACAACACTGATACAGAATGAATGAAATTATGTATTTTGATGAAATCACTCGGTCATATTATTTCGATTATATTTAACAATTACTAATGGACAATCGTTAACATTGGCTCTTGATTGGCTGCTTGCGATGACCTTATTTTAGTTCGCATATTTTCCGGGGCTCATGTTTGGTTCTGACAACTTTAAGGCTCAAGAGCGAGTGACAGGGGCTGTTATGATAACCGTCCCAAGGACCGTAGCGCAGGGGTCGCATACGTGAATTATGACTGTAGCATCTCGGGTTCGATTCCTGGAGATGAATTCCCTTTTTAAATTTCCAGCAAATATTCAGAATGGGTTCATGCGTGGATAATAATAATAATTTCCAGCTGCGCGTGTTAAAGATCACTTTCATCATATATCAGCTTTGCACGCTTTCGTATAATTAATCCTGGACCCCTAAGCATTTTATTTACAGCCTCGCTTAACGCTTCATCCTTTTTGCGACCAAGATCGTTTGAATCGCTAACCTAATTGATGAATATGTGGTTCAATAAATACATTGCTTTCAGGTAATCCGGTTCCCCACTCTCTATCTCTGTTTTTTTTTTCAACCGCATTCGTACAACTGGTTTTATCATAATAAATCAGATAGTAACATTGAGCATGAATTTATTGCAGCATAATTGTTGATATTCATACAAGACTAACAGACATAAACATCTCTACCGTCGAATAGTTTGATCTTTATCAATTCGTCATGGTTAAACATTTATCCCAGTTTCCGTGCGTTTACCGATTGCTAGAGACTGTAGGGAGAAAAAAAGCATTAGATGGTAGTAGAAGTAACGGTTGTTGATTTAGATAAAGAGATTAAAAACTGTCACAAAGAGATTTCGTGCACGGAATGATAAGCACACAGTTGTAATTTTGCCCGGGGCTGCTGTGTTAAGCCGTATTAGGTAACTTCGCTTTAAACTAGATACGGCGATTTAAATTTGGAACGACACTATCTGCGGTTGTTGTTGGTTATTGTTAAGCCAGTTTCACACGGAAAGTTTTTATTTTTAAACACTGCATTGTCAACAAGAGTGAAATAATATTCAGAACAAGTAAACTTGTCCAAACTTTAGTTGGCATCACATGATTTTAATGATGTGCGCTTAAGGTGGTTACGGCTGTTATTATAAAAACAACAGTGATCAGGAGCGTAGGTCTGGAAGAAAATTCAATAGATAGATACAAAAGAACTGTAGTACAACTACTTGCCTGCTTAAGGCCAAGTACAAACTGTTATTTCAAGAAAATGTATTCCTTAAAAATAGTGAGCTACACAATAGGTACAATAGGAACTATACAAAAAGAGTTACGAACGTTTATTGAGAGTAGTTAAAAAGGGATATTCCTTACTTTTTCCACTCTTTCAGTAATTTTTCCACTTCTGTCTGTCAGTGGCCAGTTTTTTTATTCCCATCCAAGTTTTCTCTTTTCGCTGTAATATTTCCCCTATTTTCGCATTGTCTTTCTGGGCCTACCTCTCTTTTTATTCTTTCAAATTTCCACTCTCCATATTTTTTCAGCTAAGCTAGTCTCCTCCATAAACTTCAAATGTCCCCACCAGCCTAGTTGTCAGTGGTCCAAAGTTGATAGTATTTGCAGCTCATTGTCTTTCTTACCTTATCTTATTTTGTTACTCCTCTTATTCTCCTTATATACTCTTTTGTGTTCTATTAAGTATACTTGATTCACAGACATGCGTTGGTCTGTACACAGATTTGAAAGCATTCAATTTAGTTATTCTTGAGATCTTATTTTTATTAATAAAGTTTTTATAAATAGAATAATATAGCTTACTTGCTTTTTGAACTCTTCTATTCATTCATGCTTCATGCGCAGATCTATCTCTACTACAAGATACTGAAATGGCTCGCTGCTCTTGTTCTATACTTTGATCTTCAATACATATCTGTTTTAGTTCTAGCTTCAGTATTATTCGTGCTTATTTTCATACCATACTCCTTTGAAGTTTCATTCTGTGTGTTTAAGTTTTGTTGTAGTTCTCTTCCACTTTGTTCAAATATAACAATGTCGTCTGCATACGCTTCATTCGTTCTTTCAACTTTTTGCAATTTTATAAATTGGAAAATACAAATAAATGATGCGAAACCAGCATATACAATGAAGATTCCAATGATCTACCAACAAATATTAAAGATAAAATATTAAACGTTTACAAAAGAGTGACATCATGCGTTTCTGGCTCGTGTGTGCGCTAAGATAGTGGATTACTATCTTTTAATGAAATAAAAGTGTAATGTAAAAATAACTTACTCATTTTTAGACTCTGTACCCTGAATATTTAGTTCAAATCATTATTTGAGTCATTTTTAGTGACTGCTATATGCATATTAAGTACCTCTTATGTTGAAAAAATTACCGAAATGCCGGCTATTGAAAAAAGGGTTTATAGTTTTTTACACTATGAGTACTACCGCTGAAAATATTTCTCTTGATTGATAGATTCTTATTTGCCAATTTAAGGGTAACTCGAAAATTGCCCCTTAAGCTCTCGAACCGGCACTGTCGGTAAGACCTCTCGAAAGTGAACGGTACGATGATCACTAATTATTTGTAACTGCTTTGTGAATGATCGAACGTAAAATGTAAAGGCGATTCAGCTTGATAAAACTCACGAAGCTCGCCCAGAGGGGTCGAGATTACAGAAGGTTGGTATAATATAAGTGTAGGTACGGCGCGGACCGGTTTCTATTGTTCCTTTTATCTTGAAATTAATATCAGAACCCGAGATACTAAGGAGCTCTTAATCCTCAAAAGACTGCAAAAAAAATCCCTGCCGTAAAAATTTCCCACCTTGAATATCCCATGTACGTGTTTAATGAACTTGCGGGGTGAAAATCGGACAATGAATTAATTGAAGATATTCGATAGACCGTTTAAATGGGGTTATGAAAATGTCATACAGTACCCTCCATATGTATAGGTTCGGATTTATTTCAGTAGGTATTAAAATCTTCCAGTTTATCTTCTGGCCCAATGGGATTAGTCTGTAGAAAAATGTTAGTGGTATCTAACATTGCTGTTAATTTTTCAGTTCGAGAGATGTAACGAAAAAGATATTCTGTACGCTTTTGATGTAACTTACATCGATGTATAATAACATTCTCGCTGTTAAAAGAACGCCTACCAAAACATTCGACGTTAGGAATGTTTTGTTTGTTGTAAGTAAATTTTCGAAAAATAAATCAAAATGATCAAATGAACCATTTTTACATGAGACAGATTACCGACGGAAATGTGTACTATATAGCAATAATTAAACGAACAAACAAGTTTTAGGTTATAATTTAAAATGATTTTTTAGGAATTATATTCGAATATAGAAAGAAAAATATTACAGGCTAAATAAAGAAATTTTTAGGGAATTAATTTGTAACAAAATTTCAGGAAATGCAAACGCCCTCCATTTTTTAAAACCTATACCACAGAATACACCATATTTGTCCAAACTTGTGATTTTATCGCAGCTACAGCAATTATTTCCGACAATCGCCAGTCTTTCCAAGGTATGCGATTTTCGATAAGAAAACGTTGCAAATTATACAGTGTGGAATCCACTTATGGAATAAAATTCTTTATGACATTATTTTAGAAAATTATAAAAAATGCCGAGACACGTCAACTTTTGAATTGAGTTGTGCGTTATGTGAACATAAATTTAAATGTACAGGGTGATTCACGCAAGTATGCCATAGTCAGTGTTGTTTTTTTTAATGAAACACTCTGTATATTTGCATATTTTTGAAATCCCCTTAATGAACCGATTTCAACAAACTAAATAATGTGTGGTCAATGATGAATTATACAGAGTGAAATTTTTATTTTTACAGTTATTAAACACATACATAAAATACCTGATGTATTTAATTTTAATACATTAAAATAAATGCTCAAAATGTTCTGCACCTAGTTGTTGGCAATAGCACAGTCTCCTATAGAACTCCTTAAAGTTTGAGGTGAAATATTTCGTATTTCTGTAGTTATCCTGTCTTTGAGGTCTACAATAATGCTAGTTGCTTGTGTTGCATATACTTTGTTCTTGAGATAACTCCACAGAAAAAATCTAACGGCGTAAGGTCTGGCGATCTAGCTGGCCACTCAATATTTCATCTAAATAAGTTCTTACCATTAAAGCATAGAGGGGTGTTGCCCCGTCTTGCTCATTGCGTTGCACATTTTCATTTGGTAAGCTAGGATATATTGCGTTGGGGTATAAGTTTGCCAACGCAGGACTAACTTCATTTCTAAGCATATTTAAATATTTTTCAGCTGTAAAATTTCCATCTATAAATATATGACCAATAATATGGTCGCCTGTGATACCTGCCCAAACGTTCACCTTTTGAGGGTACTGAGTATGTGTCACACGCATCCAATTAGGATTCTCTGCTGACCAATATCTATAGTTCTGTCGGTTTACCTCTCCATTCAATGTGAATGTTGATTCGTTAGAAAAAAGAATGGTACCAAGAGCTATCTCATTTCTGTTCAGCTTATTCATCAATCTTTCGCAGAAATCCATTCTACGATCTGGATCGTCTTCTGTTAACTCCTGCACAAAAGTTATTTTGTAGGGATGAAGTTTTTCTTTATGAAGACTAATTTTATTCCATAAGTGGTTCCCACACTGTGTATATGAATGTGAATGGACAAAATTCTGAACATCTCTTGTAATTTGTTGGCTGCTCAATTCTTTTATTAATAAAAAAAGTTTGGACTAATATTTTCAACAATCTTCTCCGAATGTCTCAGATGCATTGCTGTTTCATAAATTAGATCCTGCTACATATTCCAACCGTAAGTACTTGGTAGTTATTGAAAACCATTGAAGAATACAAAATTGAATAGAGATTACTTCAAAAGTAAGTGGCGTAAAAAATAGGAAGGGAAAGGTAACATATTCTCCCAAATGTACACCACTGGATCGAAAATTGAAAAATATTCTCCCATCAAATTATGCCCTTTTAAATTTAAAAGCAAACTTCCAAATGTCAAAGATCAATTTATGCATTCATTTTAAAGTTATCGAATTAGAGCATCTAAATTTTCAAGACTTAAACACCCTGTTTTTCGAAAAGTAAATGTGCTGGACCCCTCAATCCTTATACCATTTTGTCATTTGAAAACACCTTGTATATAGTAAATGTTCTAACAATACCATTAACGTATAATTCCAATTGAATTCAGAAGCAATCAGTTGAATCTAGTTAACAAACACGAGACATAAATAAATCGGAGCGTATTGTTAAGAAAGTTTATACGGTCACCGGCAGGAAACGAGTCACAGACTGACCAAAACTTCGTATCTTGTTGTAGCGAGTAACCGGATAGTACATAGCACTAATCATGCCTGCATTGTTGCCCACTTCCTTCTTCAAACAGGAAGTCTACCTTATGGCTGCTGTATAATCCGGGCTTCTGATCGGGACATCATAATATTACCCGTTGGGGGACTAAACACTAATGGATTTGGTTCATTTAGCTCTCTAGGGGGAATATTTTTATTACATTAACATTTTAATGTGCCCAATACGATCGGCGAGTGGTGTTTGTTATTCCTGATAAGCTTAAATGTTTTTGAGATTAAATTTCTTTTTGAAAATAACTTTATCTATTCAAACAACAATTTGTGAAGTGCAATGGTTGATTTGTGTTTACTCTCCCTTTTTATAAATAGAATGGAAAAATATTTATTGATCATTACTTACTGAGAACTGTCAACTTTTTATCGACTTTTTCGGTTCAGTAGGTATTTACAACGTGGAGGCGACGGGTTTTTGGTCACGTGATTACAGCTTTGTCGGAGCTATTGAGATGTAAATAAACATCTGTGTTTTTCAATTGATTAGACGCATGTTTTTGATTTTTGAATTTTTTGGTATTTTTAAAGGAAAATAGAAAATGAGCAGAATAGAAAAAATTTAGTTAATTGAATATATCAAACAAAACCGATAGTTTCACTGTTTATTTTGGTTGAGACTAACCTCTTTTCACATCTAGATACTGAAGCAATTTAAATTTAACCATGCAAACCGGGATAATAAAACCCATGGCGTTACTATCAAC
Organism: Galerucella calmariensis; assembly: GCA_910591675.1. Taxonomy (NCBI): domain Eukaryota; kingdom Metazoa; phylum Arthropoda; class Insecta; order Coleoptera; family Chrysomelidae; genus Galerucella; species Galerucella calmariensis. The sequence continues at coordinate 9,309 of CAJUYG010000493.1, forward strand.
TTTTATGACGTAACGGTTTGTGGGAACACATAAATAAACAAAGACCTAACCTCCAATAAGATAACCAGTCTGTTGAAGTATTTCAGTGAGCTGGTTTGAGTGGTTGGTAAACTCTTACGTCATGGTTTGAAATATAAGTCGATGAATATTGACTGGTTAACACGGTTTGAACGGCTTAGTGGCTATAAGCGACTACTACTACTACTACTACTACAGAATGTGCAGGCGAGCCTTGACCTAGCCAAACTAAAGTCATGGTTCCGGCACTGGAGCCACTGGCGGGCCCATTGTGCCATTCCTGCTACCTAGACACCCATGAAGCCGAGCCCTTCAATAAAGGCCACAACCTTTTTCAGTGGATGCCTGCTTGTGTCTCCAGGGGCCATGACAGAGACTCCGAAGATTCGCCTGCGTAATACAGCCCAGTGTGGACACTCTAAGAGAACATGGACTGACGTTTCATCAGTCATGCCGCAACCCCTACATAGGGAACTTTCCTCTACTCCTAGGTTGTAGAAGTGCTTCCTCACACAGCAGTGCCCTGTTAGGAGTCCTGCTATTTTCCTCAACCTACTCCTTGGTAGTTCAATAGCTGCCCCAGCGTGTCCATCAGTCCATCCCTTCAGTAGAAGTTTGTATTGTCTAGGACCCTGCAGAGCATTCCAATGAGCGATGTGCTGGTTCCTTAGCCACTTCCTCGTCTCCTTGAGTATTGTTTGTTTTGTTAGGCCGAAGGTCGGGCCCGGGCCGCAAAAAGGAGCTGCCGCCCCTTCCGCAGCCAGTGCATTCGCCATTTCGTTGCCTTCAAAACCAGAGTGGGCCGGAATCATTTCTAGCCGCACTGCGTTCCGACTTGCAAGATCAGCAAGTCGTTCTCGACATTCGTCAGCAAGCCCTGAGTTGATGGTATATCCACTCAGGGCTTTAATTGCTGCCTGACTGTCGGTGTATATGGTTATTCCTCGATCCACATAACCTCTGTCTAGGTTTATCTGCGCACATTCATCTCGGCCTGATATGCAGATACACCATCACCCAATGGTATACATATTTGTGTCCTTGGGTTCCTAGAGTAAATTCTAGCCCCTGCTCTGTCACCAGAGCATGAGCCATCTGTGAACCAGACAGTCCCATGAGGCTGTGTATTATCCCAGGATTCTTGGTCCCGGATCATAGCCCTGTATGGGGTTGCGAAGTAGTACTTGCGCAAGCATTCGTCAGACGATCGAGCCAGAACTGGAATAGCTTCCAGGAGTCGGAGCTTCTTGACGTGTCTGCACTCTTCCCACGTATCCCAGACGCTTCAAGCGCTGGAAAGCTATAAGCGAACGATTCAAGTGGCGGTCAGGGTAGCTCCTGTATCGGCAGAGTTTTTTACAAGGCCGAAGTCGGATTGTCAAACTAGTAATCTCAAACCTCTTCACAAGTTTGTGAACGTAGGGTGAAAATTAACGTCGATAACTGAACAATTCCTTATGTTTTGAAAGCCACATTCATAGTTCCAAATTTGACATGAAAAATTGTTTGCAGAAAAATATAAACCGTGATTTCTTATCAAGCTTACGCCATCGTTACCTGGCACCCAGATAACAGTGATTACGCTTATAATGATTTGACTTAAGCTTTATAATCTTAGTGTGGGCTGCTGAATGTTTCATATTATATATAATATTTCTAGCGTATTATATTGTTACGAACTCACTGATTCTGAAGCCGGTCCTGTCGCAAACTATGAAAGGTTCTTTCGCAGGTAATATCGAGACTGTTCTCGAACAGCGTACAAGGCGGTGAATTTGAGAAAGTTCTAGAGATTCGAAGGACTATATATACGCGGGTTTTCGAGTGAGTCGGGGAGTTGTTCAGTGAATCGGTAAACAGTTTCAGTATACAGTGAGTGAACAGAAAGTGAATATAAATAGTGTTGAAGATAAATTAGGACGATTATTATACCGAGTATAGATAAATTAATAGTCATTGGGTAGTGTGTATATAAATTAAGTTTATTATAGTGTGTAAGTGTTTCTTTAATAAATCAATAGTAATTAGCCATAGTGAGTGTACAATTTCATCCCACGGTAAAAACAGTTCACATAAATAAGAAAAACATTACAATATTTATTACATCGGACCCAATAACGTGACATTCGCAACGTGACAACTTTGTGAACACCCGAAATGCACCTGATGTGGGCACTTAAGTCGACCCGTCCGTTTTCTCGCTTAGGATGGGGCTATATCAAGAGATTGTTACAGAACATACATAGCCATTGTTTGGAAAAGAGTAAACTCAGATAGTTGTATCATTGTCTATACTTTTTATAGACAATGGTTGTATTATTATATTGTTTTATTAAATTTAATCATTTTCCAATGTTACAATCACTACCCGTATTTTGATATCAACTAGAATAATGATAAAACTTCCATCATAAAATTAATTGACGCATCAACCACAACAATATAGCGTTCCATATTGATAAATGGATGAGACAAAAATACGAATAATTTGCTCTTTTCAATAGCTTTCTCTATCCCACAACAATAGAGTTTCATATTCAATCCAAAAATTAATTATATCACTTTATTTCACGCAGTATATATTTAAATCGATATTATGTACATACGGGAAGCCTAGACGATACAAAAACTTTGCAACAATAACGAATAGCCTGATTACCATAAAAGCGTGAATAACTGCCCTTAATGAATGTTGTGCCACACTGCGGTTATTTTGACAGTTCGAATGATTGATAGAACTGATAAGTCCGAACCGGCGAAGTTTCGCCAGTTTAACAGCCTGCAATATTATTATTTTTTTTCAACAACCATTGCAGCTGTTAGGTCTCGTTGAGAGTATATATACGTGATGGACAGGGGTATTTTAGTCTTTTTACTCAAGGGTGAAAATGTAAAGTACTTTCTATAAACGTCTTTTCAAAAGTAACATTGAGATTGAGTGATTGTGTACAGGGTGTTTGGTGATGTAATAAGTTGAAAATTGAAGAACGTGTCGCGGGACACACGGTAATAACTTTAATTCCTTTTAAGCAATAATCAAATTTTTTGAATCAATAAATAGGTTTGTTCCCGTAGCAAGTTCCTAGCTGTTATGGACATGCTACGGACATATTGAGTCTGCGCAGTATCAGAGTTCAGGCTCTGCTGGAACGCGTTTTTGATACTGCGCAGACTCAATATGTCCATAACAGTTAGGAACTTGCTACGGGAACAAACCTATTAAATACACATATTAATATATGAATTTATTTTACTCCAGATGAAACTTCATTTATCAAAAATATACAGTAGTATTAATTATAAAAATCTTATCATTAAGTTGATTGGCACAAAGTACATATTAAGTATTCTATTAACTGTAATTAATAAAACAATGTGTGCTGACAATCAACATTTTGCACCGAGAGACTAGCTCTGAGACTGAGGAGAAAGCGCAAGAGCCCACGCGCTCAAGGCACATAACGTGGGTTAGGTTAGGTTCTATGTTCTCGCCACTTCCACTGCGACCTTCGTTAGGTCTATTGTGGCTCACCCCTAGGGATTACAATTCACCCCACAAGCCAGTGCTTCTGTCGAAGTCCATGGTTGTATTTGGTGATACTTTTTTGAAGTCGTTCGGCTCTAAGGTACTAAGGCCGAATATATTATACCTTACCCTGCCCAAGACTGGGCATAAGCATAGTATGTGCTCCGCAGTTTCGTCCTGCAAATTACAGAACCGACAGTCCGAGGTCTGAACCAGACTCATCTTCTTCAGGTGGTAATTTAGTCGACAATGTCCTGTAAGCATTCCCATCAGAATGCGTTGGTTTGCTCTACTCCATTCCAGGATCTGCCTATTTTTTGTACTCGAAGGGTAGTGTATGAACGCCTTCGAGTGAGAGAGCCCCCGGTATGTCTGCCCAGTGCGTGTAGGTTTTCCTCTCCGCCCAGGTAGCTATGGCTGATCTAGCAGTGATTTCCGCAATGCCAAAAAATGGTTCAGGTCCGATAAATAAGGTCTCTGATCCCTTTTTTGCCAGAGTGTCGGCCTCCTCAATGCCTTCCACTCCTGCAGCAAGTTCCTTGCAGCCAGTTCAATGGCGTATACTTCAGCCTGAAAGATGGTAGCGTACCTGCCCAGGTTGACTATGATTTCCACTCTGGGTTTTCTGCTGAAGATCGCCGCTCCAGCCTCGTTTCCGGTTTTGGATCGGTCAGTGTAGATCACGTGGTCCGTTTATAGGAAGGAGATTTCTTCGCTATCCCATTGGTCTCTCGTGGGAATGGGGACCTTAAAGAGCTTGTCCACGTGAAGTTATGTGACAGAAAGATCCGAGGGCATCCCAAGAATGTGGTGATTTTGTATTTCCCTCATCAATCCTAAGTGATCGCTCAGAGTCTCTCCCTTTATTTGCCTCTCCACTGATAGCATTCTATGAGCCGCTCTCTTGGCCTCCTTCTCCAAGTGAATGTGGAGAGGAGTTAGTTGCAGGAGGGCTTCCATAGCCGCCGTTGGTGTGGAAGACATTGCTCCGGTAATGGCCAGGCATGCTGTTCGCTGCAAGCCTTGCAGCTTTGCTCTGGCTGTCTTTTGCAGACCTTTGGTCCACCAGACTGCTGAGCCACACGTGACCATTGGTTCCAGTTCTGAGATTCCAGAGTAATAATCTGGCTTTGTTAGTTAGGCACATAACGTAACATAACGGTCAGATCTTTTACGGCGCGACCCCCCAGCGCTCCAACCTAACGTAGAGAACTGAAGGAAAAATAAAATAAGGGATGATACATACTGTACTATCGCAAAAGGCAAGAATTTAAAATTTGAGAATGATTTTATTCATCTCCCGCAATGCACAACTGTTCGAAGGAGAGTTATAAATATCCCAAAAAGTTGAATGTCTAGGGGTGACCCTTGATTTCAAACCAAATTGGAGGGTACACCTGGATAAAATTACTATATATCAGGGCAACAAAGTAGTACCTAACCAAATGTGATTTTATTGTGAAAAAATGGTTGAGTGATTAGTTAAATGTGTTTAAAGTGTTTTGAGACCTATCCTACCAATTGAAAGGATAAATTAGAATCACTTATATAAAAACTAGCGATTATGTTGTTGATAAGACTAATCAAATACTCTCGACTGATGTGATATATTATTATTTTAATAACCTTGTTCCACTTTTACATGGAATTATTAGTTGATGAAATAGACCACTAAATTTCCTTTGATGACAATAATGCTAATTCTTTTTTTATCTAAATATTGTGATAACAATAATTGAACAGTTCAACAGAAAGGGAGATGTTACATACCGGTAGTAATGGCTGACAGGTCCATCTGGTTGCCGTACAACGTAGTATATTACTACTACTACTACTACTACAGAATGTGCAGGCGAGCCAAACTAAAGTCATGGTTCCGGCACTGAGGCCACTGGCGGGCCTATTGTGACATTCCTGCTACCTAGACATCCATGTAGCCGAGCCGACACTCTAAGAGAACATGGACTGACGTTTCATCTGTCATGGCGCAACCCCTACATAGGGAACTTTCCTCTACTCCTAGGTTGTACAGATGCTTCCTCACACAGCAGTGCCCTGTTAGGAGTCCTGCTATTTTCCTCAACCTACCCCTTGGTAGTTCAATAGCTGCCCCAGCGTGTCCATCAGTCCATCCCTTCAGTAGAAGTTTGGATTATCTAGGAACCTGCAGAGCATTCCAATGAGCGAGGTGCTGGTTCCTCAGCCACTTCCTCGTCTCCTTGCGTATTGTTTGTTTTGTTAGGCAGAGGGTCGGGCCCGGGCCGCAGAAAGGAGCTGCCGCTCCTTCCGCAGCCAGTGCATCCGCCATTTCGTTGCCTTCAAAACCAGAGCGGGCCGGAATCCATTCTAGCCGCACTGCGTTCCGACTTGCAAGATCAGCAAGTCGTTCTCGACATTCGTCAGCGAGTCCTGAGTTGATGGTATATCCACTCAGGGCTTTAATTGCTGCCTGACTGTCGGTGTATATGGTTATGCGTCGATACACATAACCTCTGTCTAGGTTTATCTGCGCACATTCCAAGATAGCGTATATCTTGGCCTGATATGCAGATACACCATCACCCAATGGTATACAGATTTGTGTCCTTGGGTTCCTAGAGTAAATTCCAGCCCCTGTTCTGTCACCAGAGCATGAGCCATCTGTGAACCAGACAGTCCCATGAGGCTGTGTATTCATCTCTTTATCCCAGGATTCTCTGTCCCGGATCCTAGCCCTGTATGGGGTTGCGAAGTAGTACTTGCGCAAGCATTCGTCAGACGCTGAGCCAGAATTGGAATATCTTCCAGGAGGCGGAGCTTCTTGACGTGTCTGCACTCTTCCCCTCTTCGCACGTATCCCAGACGCTTCATGCGCAGGAAAGCACTCCCCGCTACAGCCTCGATCACATGGTGAAGAGGCCGAAGACCAAGGATCAATTCTATCGCAGCAGTTGGTGTAGTCTTCTTGCAGCCAGTTGCCCCCAGACTGACCACCCTTTGAAGGCGTGTCAGTTGCGATCTAGCTGTGACCAAGGTTACCCTCGGCCACCAGACCATAGCCGCATATGTGAGCATAGGCAGCATGATCACTCTATAAAACCATATACTAGTATATTATATCCTCTTGGAGAAATTTGGAGGAAAAATATCCACTAACAATATCTCTATTTCCTACCAATTTTGAGGAACGTATGAAATTATCCATACGAAGGAAGACAGCGAAATTCTACCCAATTCACCACGTTGATTTAGGTCATCAGAAAACCTTCTTCCACGAAATAATTCACTCAGTACCACTGACCGGTGAATATCGTGATTTTGAAAATGTTTAGGCCCGATCAATATTATCGTGATTGATGATAAACATCAATGTATGAGGTTTTCTATGAATCTTGGTTTAGGGTATCTGTCTTATAAAATTCTATTAGTAATATTAACAATGATAAGACACATTTCTAAGAAAAAAACTATGAAGAATATACATTTTTACATAAAATCAATTGCATCACGTCTACACGTTAATCGCTTATAATTTTAGCAACCCAGCAATAACTTGCGTGTTCCTCATCTAGATAATAACTCACTCTTGTGCGTACCAATACCAAATTTTGTGATTATTAGGCCAATTGCTCGGACCCCATCAATCTGTACACAAATAGAAAGTAATTATTTCGGTATTTTTTTTAATGTAACAACTCCTCGTTTCGTTCATATGACATTAGAGGTCGTCAAGGCAATTATATATGATGAACTGGAAGAGGTTGTAAATAGTGGAATGGAAAACAGAAAAAGAATATCCTAACAATTCAAGTGAGATCAAGTCCAACGTACACAATTCAGAAAATTCGAGTGAATGTATTTTAAGAGCCAGAGAACAATTCGTCCTTCCGAAAGGTTGGATCTCTGATAGAGGGAAGATGATGGAATAGGTTGCCTTGTGTCAAAAAATCTGTAAAAGGCAGACATAAATTGTATCTTGAATAAAGAGCGAGTGATTATAATAGTTTTTCATAATCTCAATTGGCATGACCAAGTGCTACAATAACAAAAGAGAAAGAAACTGCAAAAATATTTATTCTTGATCAAACTGATTACGCTGTAATATATGGAACAAATTTATAAAAGATAATTAACCTGTTTTGTTGTTGAATTTAAATATCCAAATTGTAGTATAGTCATTTTAATCTATTGTTTACTAATATGTTTTTGGAGATAAATAAATTTTTGAAATTGAAAAATTAGTACATACTTAACAGAGATTAAAGTAAATTACATTTTAAAAATAGGTTCCCAGAAATAAGCGTAGATAAGATAAAGATCGGGTATAAAAGTCATTTTTCTTTAAAACTAATATGATACAGTATTCATTTATCAAACTAATTTGTTCCAATATGAAGTACCTTTCCATCATAGCCTTTTGCTTGATTTATTCGACAACATTTGCAGATGTAAGTAAGAATATTTCATTTATAATAGATTATTTCGATATCCACCGATCTCCTGAATTTTTCTCGAACTTCTTTATACAGTTAAATACAAATAAATTATTGATCCTGCTTGTATCTAAAAATAAAGCATTATTATAAAACTCATAACCAAAACCATAGCTAAGAAAAAATTCACTTGTGCTTATAGAAAATCATGCTTTATTCAACCTCTGGTGTGACAAGACAAGTCGTAACATTCTGTATCTTCGTTGATAAACCCCACTTATCTTATTTTGTGCCATCTCCCCTTAACTACCTCATACGTTACTCTTTAGACACATTTCCATCGGAAATCGCAATGACGTTTCTTTTGCAACAGTACCAAACTTTAATCCTAATGTTCTAGCTAGAACACTTTTAATTTTTTATTCGGCATCTAGAGGGCTAAATTCTTTTGAAGTCGCTTGACTGACGAATAAAATTAATATTGTGCGCCCCTGTATGTCGAAATAAAAAAAGATCTTTGCCAATTTTATCAGTTCATTGTATAATTCTATAATTTCAGGTTATTAACGTAGAAGACACAAATGTAGAAGATCCAACATTTGAAATAGATGCTGTCAATTCTTATAAAGAGGCTCATGAATTGATTTCTGAAGACAATTCTTTATTTTATCAAACTTTGTCTGAACTGTTTGGTAGTAAACGTAACACAACAGATAGTTGGAAAGTCTCTTCCAATTGTTACGGTTTTTATAATCCAAACAGGACCGATCCTTATATTATTTTATATGTCAAAGATTCAGGTGGTACTAGACATATTAGAATATTCGCTTAAGCTAAGAGGTTTGATTATTTATTATACTGTACTTTTGTTACCATAAAAATAAATAAAATTGCCATATATAATTGTTTTTCTATTATAAACTTATATACTATGCCAAGAATAAGGAGGCTCAATATTCTTATGAATCACGCTGTGTTATGAATAGAGCACAAAACAGTCTAACCAATAGAAGTGAAAGTCCAATAGGATTACCTAGAATGAAAAAATGAGGTGTCAAACCCATCCACCTGAAGCGCTAGTTGCAATTGAGTTGTCGAAATAGGCAAGGCAGCTGAGGCCGAAAAATACACTAAGGGAAGAAGAATTTCAGCGATCGCAGTGGATGGGTTCAGAACTATTTCATAACGCTTTTTTTAATAGAAGTTTGTTTTTGAATGACTAATGCCCGATTTCACTAACCATTTCCTAAAGTCAGGTAATACCTAATACGAATTTAGGAATTCCTAAATGCAATTTACATTTTACCACGCGCTAAGTAAGGCCTAAGAGTGATAATATTACGTATATCCTATCACTTTTTGATCAGTCCTGAAAGGATTGTAGGAACAGCTTTGCGAGTGAGGCCCCTTTTTGTCTCAATAAAATTATTGTGGTTCAAAATATCTGTTGCAAACTTTGTAGGATTTATAAATCTGTTCAGCGCTTAATTTCTTTAGTTTTGGATTGCGAATAAAGGCAACCCATTCATTCAATAACAAAGGGTCATGTTTGGGAAACCTATGTCGTTTTGATGCAATGCCTGTACACCCAGGAACGCAACACTTCACACCAACCATTATAAATATGTATTATGAATTATCACACTTGATAAGACTTACAGTACCTAATTAAAACACAAATAACAGCAGCAAATGGCAAAAGGAAACATTCTATAAAAGACAATGGTGACAACAACAAACTATATGACAGCTTTGATGAATTTCAAAATCTTTTCTTCTTTCCGTGCTAAAGGCCTTAGCTGCCAGGCCTGTTTCGACAAATCAATTGCAACTAGCGCTTCGGGTGGATGGGTTTGAAACCTCATTTTTGTATTCAAGGTCATCCTATAAACTTTCACTTCTATAGGTTGGACTGTTTTGTGGAATAGAGAAAGATTAAATGTCAGCAATTGTCACCTGTCCTATCAATTATGTTCGTTTATGCTAATACCACAGAGCTGAATATTGGTTCGGTAGTGATACAACCACAGAAATAGATGAATAATACTTTTTGGGCCTTTTCGGAAACTCGCTTCAGTAAACTACGGTTAAAGATATTAGGCAATCCAGTGACCTGTCAAATAAAATTCAATATGGCAACACAGGGCAAACAAATGTTATTTAATACATTGTAGACCGTGAATTTTGGTATACATAAGTGTTTATTTTGGAGAAAGGTGCTTTTATTTTGCTTTGCTGTCTCTATACTAATAATATACAATAGAAAGTTCAGTTTTATAAAACTTTTAAGCTGGGTATATCAATTTAGGACCAGCTTTTGGTTGTGTACCTATATAAGAACATTATTTTTTTGTTAGTGGTTTTTAGACTATCAAGAATTATTATTTAATATTTACGGGTAAGTACAAACTAACTAAAACATATACGGTTTTAAATGAAACTAACTGTTTTTAAATGACTCCACAAACAGTTAGTTTCATTTAAAACCATATGATGAGTAGATTCCACGAAGTGAGGGTTTATACAGTTAACTCAATTAAAACATATACAATATTATAATGAAATTGAAACTTTTATGAGATTGCTGGCATTAAAATTTCACTTGCTTGAATTGGAAGTGATATCTTGTGCAGTATTTAACTTTTATGCTTACGGATTTCAGGAGTGAAACACCTACTTCAAAATGCCAACAACTTGTATTCTAGTCGGTTGTGGGAGCCGTTCAAACCGAGACCAAGTTAGCTTTTTTAAGGTCCCAGCTGTTTTAAAGAACACATTTTTGGTGCACAAGAATGAATTAAGTAAGAAGCGTAGAGAAATGTGGTTAGCAGCAATCAATAGAGATGATTTAACAGAATCAAAAATCAAATATCAGGCTGTATGTAGCAAGAATTTTGTTCAGTTTTTTTCAATAATAATATTTATAAAAACTAAGACAAGTGATGCACGGCCATATTGGGTCACGTGATCTGGATTGCCTGATGAATAGAATAACCTAACCTATTTTCACCCCCCAAGAAGTCAGTGGGTCGATGGTGAGCAACCTGCAATTTACCTAGGCACGTTACATTAGTAATTTTTTTGTCGTATTTTTTTAAAAAATAGCCTCTTTTTGAGATGATTTGAAATTCATCGAGAATAAGACATTTCAAAAGTCGTTGATAGAGAAAAGTTTATTTTTGTTATTATATAATAAGAATATTCCATCCCCTGTATAACGAGTACACTGAAAATGAGCAAAAACGTTGGTTTTTCACCCTATTCGAGCAATTACGTATATTTTGAAACATTTGGCAAGTTCTTACATTTATTGTACCGTCACAGTTGAAATATGACTTAAGCACAAAATAGTCAGTAAATGATTGATGGTCGACCTCTTTATTACGACTTATATATATCCATTTGGCTTATACGGACTGGCATGTTTATTGATGTTATCAAGAGGGCACTTTCGTTCGATGCATTCTAATAAATCAGACTGTTATATTTATGACAAGCCGGCAAACATTGCTCGACTAATTCATCAATTTTTCGAATGAATTTTATCGTTGTGGCTTAAAGTTATCAAAGATAATGTTTGGAATTACGCCATTATGTTGTATTTCCAAAAATATTTGTATATATTACACGATACGACGGTGCTCTATCAATTATTGGAGAATTGTAAATGACACAATTATGTCGTGATTAATACTCGATCTGCTTTTATGGGATATTTCATTAATTACATTCATCACGTTTATGTTTCTCACATTACAAAAACTGTATGTGATATACAGACGGATATAGGAAATCTCTATATATAATATATTACAGTAAATGAAGTTCCCACGTACTGACAAACTGACGATACTTAGAAGATTTTAATAACTGTATCATGGTGACAGAATGACAAATACCTTTATTACCTTTTTCAGACGTTTGACAGAAGACTGAAATATAAATATTCCACAAACAACTGTGACGGACACAATAAGACTATCTATTTAGTCGATAC
>CAJUYG010000493.1:21271-66533 GCA_910591675.1 Galerucella calmariensis
ACAAACAACTGTGACGGACACAATAAGACTATCTATTTAGTCGATACAAACGTCTAACGTCATTTAGATAATACAGATGGAAGACTGAACGTTTCAATGAAACTGTTGTTTTTACTATCTTCCTCGCAATATTTCCATTTCTTCTCCCCGCTTAAACCTTCTCCTGAACAACGACAAAAATTTCAAAACGGAAATCTTTCATGATAACTTTCACTGTACTTCATCTTAGTAATCACTATAAATGAAATTTCAGTATTTTTTAGAGCGCTTTGTGGCCGGCCACAAAATGTCTCTTCTGAAAGCGCTCTTATGGTAAATGAAATAAAAGATTCCCACAGAATGCTGTCTAATATTTTTCATTATCCATTTGAAGCTATTCGCCAAAGTAAACACAACCGAAAATAAAGATTATACATATTTAATTTCTCATTTTCTGCAATCTTAACGTTCAAAATGTGCACGGATGCGACACAAACGAACTTCAAAGCGACGATGTAAATCAGTTAATAAAAATGAGCAGCCCAACTGAAGCTACCAAACCGTAAACTTGGCGACGAATCTGTGCTAGTTCCACTTTTCAAAGCTCCGACTGGTTTGAAGTTTGAAGTTATGTTAACGACTATATTCTGAGCAATAAGATTAACTTACCAAACTAAGTTTTCTGTTTGCTTATTTACTATACTTTGTGGACAAATTGTTGAAATAATTATTGTAATTAATTCAAAAAGAGATTTCTGAAAAAAAAATTATGCATACACTTAACTGACATTGTGTAGTTACTTTTACATTATTGGCAAACTATACAGTGCCATGGTGTTAAAATTGAGCAATTGAGAAAATCTGTTTTCAAAATCGTCTTTTCAAGCAGTTTCTTTTTTCACTGCAACATATACCGAGCACTAACTAACACAACAGAAGACAGTTTCAACATAGCCAACTATACTGACTTTGTCTCTTAAAATCCAGTAGCCGAAGACATTTGAAAGATAAAGATAAACTAGTAAAGAGAAGCTAAATTACCCGGTAACAGCTTCAAAAGAATACTTAATATTGACATGAAATCTGGTGGTCCAATACAACTTTCAGCGATTCGTATACATATCGTTTACAAATATCGATATTTGCTTTAAATTACCCAATTTGAAGAGCTTTTCTAGCTCGTCAAACTTCTGCAAGTGATGGAGGTATGCTTGCAATACAACTTCAAACTGTATCTTGACATAGCTGTTAGTATGCTTCCTCTATATGTTGTAGAGTTTCTCAGGCACATTTTTTCCATATATGGGATATTTTGTTGATATAACATCCAAAGTAATCAACTAAAATAATAATTTCCCTACTAAAACAAAAGCCCCATTGGCTATTGTAGATTCTGATTCCAGCACAAAGCAAAATTCAAAATATTTGGTGGCACTTTTGAAAGCTCCTTTCTAAAGTTTGATGCAAAAACTGCGTGGAAATATCTAATAACTATTTATATTCATATCTAGGAATTTAATCATTTCACAAATGTGGATGAGATGCAATTACCGTTTTCAAAGAAACACAAAGTCAAACCACAGTATACATACAGTGATGAGTATGTAAAGGTTTCTATAACTTTGATATTTCCTAAAAGAAAAGTTTTCTGAAACCCGTCGTTTTTCAATTTAAACGTTCCACATTTTCCATTGAAATTTCATTAGGTTGGTCAAAAATTCCTAACACTTTAACCTCTCTGTCAAAAAACTGAAGCAGAAAAAAAGTTCTTCAAATAGATTTACGAACTAGAAAAATGTTTTTGTATCCCCTTGTATAATGAAACTTTTAATTAAAACTTTAAAAGTTTTCACTTAACTTCAGTGTCCTGTGAAAAATTGTGATTTTAGTAAGGCGTGTTATCAATAATTGTCAAAGATTATTAGTTAAATACTAACTTTTTCCAAAATGTGATACATATTTCCGATGTATTTTTTTATAGTAGAATACGATGGCTCTATTGAATTTATCATAGGTTGGACCTAATAAGCGCTAGGAGCCACAACTACGTGAAAAAATGACATTTTGTGTTTGCAACTTTGTATCTCTAGAAAAAAATAAGTTTGCATATTGCGGTCTAGCCCAAAAGATAGCTTATATATTCGAGAATAACATACCCAAAATTCGGGTTTATCGAAGTGGGCGTTCTTATTAGAAATCGCATTCAAAAAAGCACATTTCTCAGTTTTTCCAATTTTCCAGAAAAATTTTCCAACATATTGGAAATCCGAAAGAAGCATGATAAAGCCTCGGATAAAGCTGATTAAATTACGCACATTTAACAAAAAAACGGTTTCGATATGATTTCTTGGGCCAAAATGGCGACCATTGCAAAATGTAGTTTTTAGTTTTGGAAATAACTGCTTTACTATGGATACTTTGACATGGTACTCCAGGGCTCCAAAAACCTTTTTTGCAAAAAAGAAAAAGCACGTGTCTCATGAAATCGCAAATAAAATATGGTCTTAAAGTTTCAGAAAAATCAAAGACATTGATTTTTCTTGCTCGTTGAATCGACCAATTATCCACTATGTACTAAGTATTGTGTATTACGCAATATCTTGGTCAAACGTATTAGATAACTGTGTTATCTAGGGGGTCAAACCAGTCTTTAATGAAACTGGTGGTTCCAAGGTCTGGTAAAACGAAAAGAGGAACTAATAAAGATAAACCTTCAGATGTTCTATTCAAGAACAACCTCAAACATCTTTAAGTCTATTGGCAAGGAATCATAGTATTTGTAGACAGGCTTTATAAACCATTCTGTATAAAAATAGCTTTATCCATATAAAGTTCAAAACCTCCAAGATTTGACCAAGGATGCTTTTGATAGACAATAAAAATTTTGTGAAACAGTTACAGAGAAAATAGAGATGCGAATGAAGACGTACCTATGTCATCTATGAATATAATACCTGAAAATCAGAAAAGAGCGATTTATGTTGTCACTGCGCAGCAGTCTTCATTTCTTGGCAGTTTTTTTTCAAAAATATGAATAATAAGTGTCACACTTACATTGAACATTGCCACCAATATTAGTTTGGTAATTAACAGTGCCACAAAAGTTGAGAGAAATTAATACCTAATGGAAGAATTTATATTATGATGGTATACAAAAAGTTTATGCTATTGAGGATAAACTTTTGTTTCTTTAGATAGCGCTGAAATGCTTGACGGGAAACTGAAAAATTATCCGGCATTTGAATTAATTGCCTTGCTAGATGTTTTGTTAATCTAAAGTGTTTGTAGACGTGGCAACGCCGCTTTGTTTTGGCTTTTTGTTCCTCGCCAGCGATATGCCGGACAAATGTTTTATCTTCTCATTTTTTACACAAATTAGCGGCGAGCGGCGAGCCAGTAATTTGCAGTCCACCACTCAATGCGGTCGCTCTATCGATTGCATTTGCAAATATATTATGTTTTTTAAATTGTGAACGTATTTAATCTCCCAAAAAATAATAAATGACATGGTGAATATTGAAACTATTAATTCAAACCACCTTAATTGACCCAAACCATACTTTTTTTATATACTATGCCCAAACAGTGTTTTATAAATGAAGCTTCACTAAAGGTATTAAATGGGCTTATATCTCTCATAAAAGGTAGTCTCTGTTGAGCAAATTTTTCTGCATCTTCTTAATTTTCTAACGCTTGATGTTGCAGTCTTCTATACATATTTTTCCATCGTACCACCAAATTATTAGGTACCAATATATTCTTAATTATTTGTGGATGTGGTTTTCAATTGGATACTAATAAATAATGTCATTATAACTGAACTGTAAAGCAAATTTAAGAGATGCCAATAATTGCAATTTAAGATAAGACCCAGATGAGACAGACTGTTGTATTACGAGCTAAGAGAGTTTGAAATATCTCATGTATATTTTGAACTGACTGAAGTTTGACAGGAGAGGATTGAAAAATAGTATACAGCTCACGTGATGAAGGTATTCTACATGAACCTATTAGTGCGTGGTTGGTTGTGGCAACTACCAACAGCAAACGAAGTTTTAGTGGTATCCGTACACAAAATGACATCGTTAAGTGTTTTTTTGTCACATTTCCGGGAATGCTTATAAGTATATTATACAAATATAACTTTTTGTATGTGTATTTTCACACCAATTTCCTCCCCCTGCGGGTTTTCTGTGGTATTTTCCTTCATCTTAATTTCTGCAATGATTGGAACTGCAATACATGGTAGAAATTAACCAAATGGCCATCTTTGGGTGCCACAGCTGTCCCTACCACGACATTTAACTTCACTTGTCGTTAAATTCAAAACAAGCCCTAAAGAGGACTTAATCCCAAAACAGAGTAAACTCAATTTTGCATGTCCAATGAAGGATAATTTGAACTTAAACAGTAAAATCATGCTCGAAAAAAAATTATACAAATCGCATGAATATCAAAAATACTTTATATTCAATAACCATTCAGACATTACGAATATTCAACTAAAATATTTATTTATTCAACACGTTTCTCATTTTTTAACACATAACGTATCGTTAAAATTGAAATATCTATTGTTGAACACATTTTTTCAAATTAAAATACGGTCCCATAGAAATAACACGAGTGTTTGGTAATTTACGAACAATGTAGGAATAATAACGATGATTATTAGATATTTACCACTTTATGCTGACATACGGTAGTCATAGAATTGTAATTAGGTACGTCATTGACAAAAATTATATTGCATACTGTATACTTTTCCTTTGTATGTAAGTGGTAGTTCTAGAGGCGGAGATACTGACATCCGCTTCTTTTACAATTTTAAGTGTGAATAATTTCTTTCAGAAGCACTAGCGGGCTATTTCCATTATTAACACGAGTTTAATTGAGGTATTCTGGTGTTTTTTTTTGCGTGGAATACAAAAAACATTTCCACAACCCCTTCTTGAACGTAACTTTTATTGATATTTAAATATTTAAAAAAATCCAAAAAAAAACATCGAGCTATGATGTTGTGAAGTGGGGGGCAAAAGAAGATGTGTCGTGGCTGGAATGATTTCAACCGTTGCAACATTTGGAAGAATGAGAAATTTTTGATCAATGTTGCCCTGACTTTGGGGAATAATTGTATTAACCTTTTTTTCAAATGGTAAACATTTTTGGTTTGGAAGAATATACAAAAAAAGCATTTTGTAAATCGATCCCCTCAAGAGCAGCACATGGGCTTTCTAAATAATAAACTTCATATAATTAAAATTTTAGATGCTTTAACAGTTGAAGTCAAGTAAAGTTCATCAACACATTTAAATACTCAGTTTACCACAGATTATAGCTATAATATGTTCACAATACCTATTCTTATAGTACTGGATTATAAAAAATTAAATTTGAATGGTAAAGTATATTCAAAATTAAAAATATATCTATGCCAGTTAGCAGTAGAAAAGAAAAATATATTTAAATGGAGGTTGAAAATGCGTTGTTGTAAATACTTAAATAAAGGCAAAAGGCATGGAGATGAATCCTTTATGGAATTCTTTTTTTTTATTACAAATAAGTAAGTGAATTTTTAAATGCTTGATTCTCTGGAGTCGATCTGAAAACAACAAAAGTGATTTAAAGTATAAAAGTGCGTCAATGCTGAGAATGTGCATGTATTTATTACTTTATTTGTTTTATTCTAATAGTTTGTCCTAACGAAAGTCTTTGGATTCCAGTTATCTGGAAAGTGGTGTTACAATGGCATAGCTACATATCTACTATCTCCTTAGAAAGAAAGGAGAAGTGAAACCAAATGAAGAGTATTCTATTCCGGCAGTGTATGCTATAGTACGGCTTCGCAGGTCGATGACGACAAGCACTATATACCACATGGTATACCAATGTGCAAAGGATCTTGAAGGATTAAGATAATGGAAAATTTGACTCGTTGCTAAGAACTACCTTTTTATTAAACTTTTCGTTGATATTAATTTTTCCCATTAATTCTCATCTAAATTTCATCCGCTCTTCGATTATTATGAGTATTAAAAATTTAATGTGTTTTTAGTAGGTATTTAATACGACTAATATCCACATATGATAATCAATCTCATTGTTTCAACTTCTGATCAAATATTGCAAGAAATATTTCCCGAATTATTACATGATCTGTTTCTCCTAAATTGTACATGATAATAATCATGTCGCTTTGAATTTTACATATTCTTTTTAAAAGAATAGAATAATGTTTATTGCATCTTTAATACAAATTGAAAGTATAATGCATGAAGTACAATGAATAATGTTAACTACAAAGTAAAATCCTGTGAACTTTCAACTTAAAATAACCAGATATTACTGTGAAGAAAAATTTAAAGTCTCTTTCATTATTAATGATCTTAATTTGAGAAAACTTGAAATAAAATGCAACAATACCTACCTTAACATTTTTCAAATTTAGAGTATCAATATAATAGACAAATTTCACCAATTCTTTTTAATCGCTTACTGAAGTTTTATTGTTTATTAAATCTTACGTTCGCACTAGACAACTGTATAGCGAGGATTGTACAATATTCATTTAGTATAATTAGTTCCATTATCAAAAGTGTTTTTTTCTTTGATTAGGTGGATTAACGTACATTTTCCTGACCCTTTTGTTTATTTATCAAAAATAGATTTTCATAACGCTTAACCTACGGCTTCTTAAAAACCATTAATACTGTAAACAAACAAACCATTACCGAACACGTTTTCATTTCCACTTTGTTTTCGTTATTCGAAAAACGTCATCTATGACTAATACTATTATTTATCGAACCCCCTACCAAAATTCTCCCATGCAGAATATTAATCTCTTAAAAACACAAAACGCTTTTTGTTCCATACGAAACTCCTGACGGTAAACTAACTATGCATAGTACATAAGTAGTTAGTATAGTCCTCAAGGCAGATTATGTATTTCGCGCATAAAAAGGGCGGTCGGATCAGTTACAGCTGGCTGGAGTGTCAAGAACAGACTTCGAGGTCGTTTTCTTTTTTCGTTTAAATTATTTTCAATGAAAATCATAGATTAGCTGCAAGCGAGACGATGGTAATGTTCAACCTTTAAGAATATTACGCGCGACGTAGCTTGTTTAATTGAATTTATTGTTCTAGAACCTAAATACACTACTCAAAACATAGCCTGTTGGCTTATTGTACTCCAATCCCCCATTTATTCCACCCACCCAGCCATTCTCGTACCTCCAAGTAGACGATATTATCATTAGCCTTTCCAAAAATTGTCTGTTTCCTGGAGTCCAGTGTCTCACAATCTGACAAGATATGGGCGACGGTGTCGGTCTTCATGCCGCTAAGTCTGCAGCGGAGATTCTCGTTGTACAGCCCCATTTTATGCAGGTGATCTTACACCAAGGATTGACCCGTTAGATAACCTGCAATACTTAGCTTGTTCCTGATGATATTTAGTAGTTCTTCAGCCCGTTTAACAAATGTGTCCCATATGAAGGTCTCACAATGTACCTGCTTTGGAGTTTTCTTCCACTGTAAGTAGTCTATGCTGCCTTTGTACCCATTTTGTCTACGAACCACCTCCTACGTGGTCCTAAGAACTAATCTTACTTCAATGTGGTTTGCCAGTTAATTTACTTCTTCCTGGCATTTTTCTACCAGCTGGATGTTGCCTTGCGGCTATTTAAAGCTGCAAGGACTGCCTGGCTGTCTGTTAATATGTTAGTCCCATGTTTATTAATCCTAACACATTATAGGATAGCATAAATCTCCGTTTGAAATACAGAGGTATGTACTGCTAGAATTTCCTTTTTTACTTTCTAAATGCGGTTGTGAGTTTGCTCAGCTAAATATTGATTGTCCCCTTGAATCCGAAACAATCGTCTATCCTATAGGTACACTCTACTCTATTTCACAGTTAAACTATACCCTTCACGTGAGCACATAATATTTTACAATAAAAAAGCTCAACAATACCAATTGATTAAGCAATTTATTTCAAGCTGACCCGCTAGACTCCATCCCACAATTTTCATATATTTCATTGGAATAAACACAATTAAAATTTTTCATTTTTTTATATCCACTCTGTTATTTGAATCTTTTTATTGAGACATGAAAAACATATCTATAAAAAGAAGCCCCTCTGGGTTATAAATTCATTTCGAATACAATGCGACCCCTATAAGTACGTTGTTGTTCTACATGTAAGGATGAAGATGAATGTAATCAAAAATACATTTTTTAATTCAATAAGGTGTCGGCAGTGAAGAATGCCAGCTGTTCTTGAAAGGCTTTATTATTCCACCGTTTCTTTGTGTATTGATTTTTATTTTGCGCATTGGTGTAGTGTAGACCAAGGATAAAGATACAATAAAATTTGGATTCAAAAAAAAACGACTCAGGCATAAGAATAAGAGTAAAAATATCCTGTTTGTATAGTAGGTATAGTTTATATTAATTATATTATAGTAAGTGTTACCATTCAAAAAAATACGTTCGGTGACTGAGAAATTATCAAAATTGAATTTATAGCTTTCTAAATTACGTTTCTCCACAACTAAATAATAATGCATTTCATCAAAATGTATGCTATCAACGAAGAAGCATTCTTTGATCAGGAAATATATGATAATCAATCCATTACCTGAGTTTATTCAATTTAATACCATCCATTTATTTTATTAAAATACCTTTTCATGTTTAAATGAGAATAATCAATGCAAACAATAGCACAAAGGGATAAGAATGTTTATAAAAACAGATAGAAAGACCCTTGTTGCCGTTTCTATTTCTATCTGCCGAATATTCACACTACTCGAAAGTGTCCGAATGCTGAGTATTTTTACACGAAATTTCCCAGCATAGAAAGAAATTTCCTTTCCATTCTGTTACAGAGTTCACGTGCTGGACTCGATTCAAAGCGTGTCCTGCTTTACATTATCATTTAAATAATTCCTACCAGTAGTTCGAAACCTGTTTTTAGATTTTTTTTTTTAAATACAGTATATATCCTTTGACTACGCCATTGTTTTCAGCAATGAAAGTAAACTCTGTGTTGGAAAAAAAAGGAGAGGATAGGATTATTAATATAATAATGTTATTGTGAATAACAGACGTCACACGTCTAATACAGATTCCCGCTGTTTGTGTAAATAACAACGACCTCTTTCAATATAATTGCCTGTGATATACTTTGACAAGGACGATCGGTGACCACCATCTGCAACTGACAAATCGTTGAATTAAATTTGGTTGCGTCATACTGCGCGTTTGGAGCGTTGGTATTTTAACAATTGAAACTTCGAATGAAATATTCATAATTTTCTTTTTGTACTCAGTCGAAAATTTCAAGGCTGTAATTCGTTTATTAAATACAGAGTGTATCTAAATTCATATGTGAGAAAATTAAGGCCCGTATAAAATTATAATGGGTCTATTCTATGACAAAACTTTCCTTTCAATATACCACCCTCAAAGGTGCTAAGTAAAACTGAGTTTTTTTTCCAACTTCGAGAAACGAAAACTTTTCTGCTCCTGGTACATCATGAGGGATTGACATTATCATTGACATTTTTTTCCAGTATAAGTTTTGTGAAATCATAATATTATTTAAAATTTATCTTGTCTTGGGAAACTTTTTTTTAATCTTGAAGTTTTTGGAACTTTAGCTCTTTACGTCAGGTTATGTTTGAGCGACCGGGGGGTCGCGACGCAAGAGATCTGTCGTTACGTTACGTTATGTTACGTTTTTTATTCAAAATGTTTTCAGTTAGCATGAAGACGTTTGGTTGTCATCTTTTGACATCGGGTTTCATTTTCCAATTTTAATATACTCGATTATTGCAAAATTTCACCGAAGTTTTCGACATGTAAAACCTTTAGGTAATTATACTTATTTGAAGAACTTTTTCTGCCTCTTATGTATATCACAATATTTTTTGTAAGTACATATATAATAATATATTTTAAAGTCACTCCACAAATAGGAAGATATTTATCGAAAAGGTACGTTTAACAAGACCATTGAAATGTGCATAATAACCCGCACTTTTAATTCATTTCCGTTGCAGAGACGCAGAAAGAGACAGAGAACAAGCGTATCAGCAATGTCATCCTGGGCATCTGGGATCTAGACGCCACAGTATGAATCTTACATTGTGCTGCCAAGTGATATGAATGGTTTTCTGATGACCCAACAATACAAGCGAAGCCAACCCTCGTCTCTCGTTTCTGACGTCACATTTCTGTATTGTTCTCACTTGGAAAACTCCAAACAATCTCTCCAGCTTTTAGAATATTCCTCTACGCCACGTCGGAATTACATGTCTTGACACAATTGATGTTAAAATTTAAATATATGAATGCCTCTATTTATCATGCAAGTAGTTTATTGATTTTTTAGAAATCTATTCAATTCGCATGTTTAAGCGTGCAGTGGAAATAAACAGTTTGGAATATTTGGAATTTTTATTTTATTTGAAATTCAAAATTACATTTATTCAACTGTATTTTTCATTCAAACTTCAGTTTATACATTTGGTTACTCAGATAAATCGGGATTTAGATGCTATTTGTATCTATGCAACTAATCATAATTTTAATAATAATGCTAAAAAATGTAATTTACTTTTATATTGTTCTTATACCCATGGTCCAAGAAAATTTAAAGCTGTTATAAGAAATGAACCATTGAATGAAAGTGGTTGCTGTAATTGCTGGAAAACATTTTTGATTCTTTCTGGTAGTTCTGGAATGATCCCATGAGGATTTTCCGAGTGAAATATTGTTTTCCTACAACCACTATGCAAAACACGCTTTTCTACACAAATTTCTACACGCAAAGCAGGCCTTTTCATATTTCTTTTGATAACCGTTGGAAAAGTAATGCGAAAAGTATACGCTATGGCACTTTTCCGCACCGAAATGTCAAACAAAGCTACCTATGACCTGTCAACTTTTTTTGACAATTCAACCTAATAGTGAATTTCTTATTGGTGTACAATTTTTGAATTTGAACCAAAAATCAGTAAACTATTTATTTCATTATTTATTTCAATTTATCAATAATAAAAACATTAAACTCTTAAGCTTAGTTTGTACAACTAGTGCGCAAAGCCTCACTGTTCCCACGAGCGCAGAAGTTTGTGGTACGAGCAGTAAGGCGAGTGCTGCAAATCTAGCGAGTGGGAAAAGTGATTTGCGTACACAATATTGTTTGTACAACCACATTTATCAATGAAAGAAATACAGTAATTTATATAATAATTTAATTTAAATTTTGAACAGAAAGAACTTACAAATTGTAAGTTACAATATGAAAATAAATAGAAAAATCAGTTGAATGTATAATTAATTGTGAAATTTGAACAGTTTTGTATTATTATTATTATTATTACGATCTTGGTTCATAATTCCTAAAATAATGCTTAATAGTTTAATGTTTTTATTATTAATAAATTGAAATAAATAATGAAATAAATAGTTCACTTATTTTTGGTTTAAATTCAGAATGTGTACACCAATAAGAAATTCACTATTGGGTTGAATTGTCAAAACAAGTTGACAGGTCATAGGTAGCTTTGTTTGACATTTCGGTGCGGAAAAGTGCCATAGCGTGTACTTTTCGCATTACTTTTCCAACCGGTTATCAAAAGAATTAAGAAAAGGCCTGCTTTGCGTAGAAAAATTTGTGTAGAAAAGCGTGTTTTGCATAGTGGTTGTAGCAAAACTACTATTGTTTCATCACGTCCCAAATGTCAGGTGGCGACAGATCAGGTGAATGAGATGGATATTCGAACTCTGTCCCTCGAGAAATTATTCTATCATCAAAATGCTGACGAAGTAGTAGTAGTCTAGTAGCAGTAGTAGTCTAGTAGTAGTCGTAGTCTAGGCTGCGCACTGCTGTATGGCTCGTTTCTTCATTTTGTTGAAACCATTCCGTGCGCACCTGTAGAATTCGTGAACAACAAAATGTCCGTATATCACTTACAAAAGCTACAATAGTTTTCTCTCCATAACGCTCTTGGTTGACAGTGGGTGAATTCTGATTCTCATCTTCATCGAAATAAGGACCAATAATTCCATGACCTGATACCGCGCACCAAACGTTAACTCAGAAACTGTGGAGTCGTTTTTCAACAATAACAGCACTTTCAAGCCCAAGGAATGTGTTTTTTGTCGGTTAATATAGCCGCTAAGATGATTGTGACTTTCGTCTGAAAATCATATATGTACTTTCATATGCGGTGACGTCACAGTCGTAGTCTTCGCCCCGCAACGGTATGCTTGTTTAATTGGTTGTATTAGGAGAACGACATATTCTATTGACATGAAATTTTCAGAATCATATTTTTATCCTTAGTACTTTGTTTTACGACAGTTAAAAATGATTTAAAAATTTTAGTAAACGAGCCCATCGTTCTGTTTGTCTCCAAAAATAACTGTAAATGTTTTTTCGAAGTTATTAGCAGTGTATTCTACAGTATATAGAATCTACCTTTGGAATGTAATACATGCAATCTGAAGTGTCTATATACCTACCTGAATTGAACCGAAACAATCTGGCCATTTCAAACGTAATCCCCTATTTCGTGTAAACCCGAAATGATTTATGAATCGACTAACATTTGTCCAACCCAATTCCCAATGCTATTTACTAGTATTACAAGTCCATGAATTTACGTCAGAGACAGGTAGGTATAAAGTATGTCAACCGTACAAGAACTGAAATGAGAGAACCGGTCGCATTGAATTATTTGAATCAGCAATTTCCCGAAGCGCCGAGAGGGCTACGATCCAGTAGGCGGTGCAAATACGGGGTTAGGCGACAGCTGATGTGGAGACAAGGTGCATTAGCATTTGTTCCGACCTGCTGGGCACAGGTGGGATTCATTTATGAGGGCTCTCGCTTTTTAGTTTAAATCTGAGTTCGGATTTTCTTTTCGTTTGTGTGTGTGTGTGTATGTGTGCGCTTCCTACTAATCAACGTGTCTCGTGTATATGGATGCGGCGATTTTAATTAGCATAAATATTGTATGAGCCGTAAAATAGTGCTTTACTGTTAGATAGGGATATGTGCATAATGCGCTAAATGGTTTTGGTGATATGGAATTTTAATTAAAATGCACTTCACGATGTTTCGTTAAAATCTTTACCGATTCTGTTGGTGCCTTCAAAGGCTGCGATAAATGGTTATAAAGTGGTCGATTATAAAATTATTATACTGTCGTTACCGAAGAAAAAGATTTTACATATAAACACTTGATTTGTCTAGAAGATGCAAGAAAAATGCTACAACAATTGTTGTAGTTTTTACATATTTTTCCAAAAATATTCGTTCACGGTGCTTGAATGACGCAATTCCAATAATCATATGTTGAATAGCAAAGGTTCCAGATTAGAACCCTGAGGTACCCCATACAGGGCTAACTATTCTTTAGAACTCTGATTTAGTGAGTATGAAGAAAATACGTTTTTGATAATTTATACAGTACCAAATTATGATGAAGTATATCGAAAGCTTTCTAGAAGTCAGTCTGTACAGGCTCATCAAAGTTTTGAGCTATTTCCAAAGTTATATGTAAAAGATTCTTGATAGACGCAGATGGAGAAAGTTTCCGCTGCTGAAACGAAACTTACGGAACAAAATATGGTTTTACCGGATTGAAGTTTGTGATGTCGCTCATAATAAGGGAATGATTACTTTTTCATAATTTATTATAACACTTAATAATTATAATATTTTGGTGATCCTTGGAAACTCTCATCATGCCTGCTGCAAATATTTGAGATTAGTTCAGAAGTGAGGAGAGAAAATTCTATCAGTCGATCGCAGTCGTTTGTGTTATAAGGAAGTCAAAAGGAACGCAAGGATAGTAAAATTGAAAAGTGGTGGACCGTTAAACTGCAAATACAAGTAGTTAGTGCTAAAAGCTTTCAAATAATTTCACAACACGAACAACAATGATATATCAGAAATAGTGCAGGAAATTTCTGAACGAACTATGTTTAGATTTAGAGGAAAAAGTAAAAGTAGGCCTATCGTATAGAATGGTGGGCTGGCTCTCGATTTACTCAGTAGTGCACGTTTTTTTTAGGACAACCTTAGGTACTCCTGTAATGTGGTTGTTACGGATTGGTTAGGTTAGGCCTTTCAATTGATGGTGCTGCTGGTCACTTGGAGGGTCATCTTACAGGAATAAAACAACTACATGTAGCACTGGGATACGTTCTATTTATTACTTAAACTTACTACTATACATTATACTACTTATTACTTATGAATTGTGATATTCATATTCCAACATTCACATTAACATTAACACTAATATTAATAATTTTTAAAACACTATCGTTTGCATATACGACAAGTCAAGTTCGTCATAAGTAAATATAAATAATACTATTTATGTTTATTTCACGCTCTGAACTTGACTTCGTACGTGCGACCTTCCTACTTCTATTTATGTAACGATTCAACGTTCTTATGATTTATTGAAATTAGCTTCAAGGGAATTTATATCTTTTATTTAAATATTATTGTTAACCTATTATATTGACCAAAAGGCATCCATCCGTTGACTTAGTAGGTGATATAAAAAAGTTATTGGAACGAAAATTTCCCAGATTTTCCTAAAATTAATTTGAGGAGACTATTGCACAACATGGGTTTTGAAAGAAAAAATAGTGGCTTGAGGAATCGAGGAGCGAATCTCATTTTATATGGACGAATGGGTTAATACTGGAAATACCAATGAGCAAGTATTGCAGATACAATCATTAAAAATTCTTACCGCGGGCTTGAAATCTTAGAGAGGAAAAGGAGCAAGATTTGTTTCAGTCCATACAGGAAAGAAGCATGGAGTTGTTGAATGTCTTTTCATAACTTTCATGACTTTTCTTGGCTAATAAAGCTGCCTAAGATGGAGCGATGTGCTATTTGTGTGTGGATGGGGGGGGGGGGTAAAGCTGGCTTGGAAATAAATCATTCAGCCAGCCACAACTTTTTTTTCATTTCTTCAAATTTTTAATAATTTTCAATACCCTAACAGATCAAGCCCCGCTTGTCTAAAGAGCCCCACCAAAGCGTCATTAACCATTCTACTGTTCAGCGCCAATAAATGCGCTAGACTTACGGGGAACTGTATGTTCAATTTTTTGAGAGATGTAAGAAGATTTTCTATTTGAATGTATAAGTAATTTGAGTTAAATTCTGTAAATATGTTGAGCCTAGCTTTTTACAGTTAAGAGATTTCCAATTAGCAATGTAACTCTCTGTATTCTACAATATGGACGTGATTGAATGCTGGAAAAAATATTCACGAAAACTAATAATATTTGAATCAAATAAATTGAAATATTCATACAAATAGCTTTATATTTGATACATTAAATTAAATTTCGTTTTAATGTATGTGGGTACCAAACAAAGCGTACAGTGTAGTTTATTTTCATTGTACATCTCAAAAGGAAGGCATGTAGACTATTTTGACTTCTGTTAAATTCTCAGGATAATAACGGTGCATTCGGTCGATGCGTGTTTACTTTGTAGTTTGAGTACCTACCATGTTAATGTGTCTGTGTTTAAAAAATTAAAATGTTTTCTCGGAAATAAACATCGGTGGAATACAAGCTGCTTTGTTGTTAGTTTTATCGTGTGTACAAAATGTACGTTTTTATTTTGTTTACTTTACAAAAAAAAGATCATTTCTGGCAATTCCCCGGTCTTAGTAAATGAAAAATTATTATTTTTTGAGAATCTCGACTTCCTCCATCCACTACTGCTCTTCTAGAGTATAGATTTGTAAATTGTGGATCGCGACCTCAAAAAATTGTATATATATTTTGGAAATTGAAGTATTAACCAAATATATCGGGAGTTTTTCGAACGACCTTAGCTTTTTTCATAATTAATGCGACGAAACGTTAACGGAACGACGCATTTATATTTCCGGTAACTATTTATATCTTTCCATCTATTTAAAAACTTTTTTAAACACTTCATGACCATTACTCACGTTAATAATAACAGCAAAACAACTATCATCATAAAATTGACAAAGAACTCATCAGCTGAAATGGAATTAAATAATCGTGACACACACACTGACGTCAATTCAAATTATTTTATGAATGAGAACGATTTAAACGAATGTCTTGCTTTTGCTTATTATTATGTCAAGATTATTAAATGGTAGTATGTCGTTTAAAAACGATCATGAGCAGAATTCTCCAGTGCCTACATTATTGTTTTTTTTTTCATCAGATACGTGCTAGGTACAGTAGGGCACTTTTACTGACTAAAAACAAATTAATTTTCATTTTCTAAATTTAGAGAAATTTACTTCACCTCACTCAATATTTTAGGATATATTTTTGAAAATTACGTTAAATAGGTACTCCGTTTTTTTTATTGGTGAACCATTCCACCTATTTAAAGCACGCCTCAGTGTGTTTAAATCGAACTTAAAAAAACGCGCGTTTTTTAAAGTTACCATCAACATCAACAACTCGAGAAGTCTAAATGACAATTTTTTTATTACTGATCTGACAGGAGTACTTTGTAACGCCAAAACCTTTATTCGAACAATATCTAACAATTTCAATTTTATAAATGAAAATGGAAGACATTTCAGTTATATTTAATTTGAATTGTTTAGCTAGCTCAATTTGTAGGAGAAAGTGATAACTTATATATGAATATTCCTTTCAATTAAATGCACTCATGCTTGTTTCTTTTGTGGGAAATCTTCACCCTTCAATTGGTCCCCCAACTAAGTTTGATACGAGGCCCCTTCAAGGCTCGCTACGCCACTGGATAAAGCTTGCAACTGCACCTTATCGTACTCATGACATATGAGTTAAGGTGCCTTTAGACCAAAGGATTTTTCATTTGATTTTACATTTGACTTTAACAAATCGAATGATATCGTACTTTGTATTCGCTTACACTGTTCGATTTTCAATTTGATTTGATCCGTCTTAATTTGCATTTGACAGAATTTGCAGAATAGAACCATATCTATTTTGGTTCGATTTTTCATCTGACTTTTACGATTTTTATAATTAATTATGCGCATTATGCATTATTTGCTATAGACTACATTCTCTTATAGGATACGGGCAGAATTACTCTACCTTGTTTTGGCCTCGATACATTCCCTCAGAATAGTGTCTTTCTTTTGAATTTTGCTATTTACTTTTGACAATATTTCTTCCAAAGTTTTTGAGCTCATTCGCTTACAGTTTTTGAAGCTCATAGGATCTACCAACAAAAGTTCACTGAAAACTTAATTCGTAATACCACGTTCCCTTCCACGTAATTTTCATTTTCTATTCCAAAACTTTCTATTTACTTGTTTCTTTTTGTCATTTTGCAGTTGTAACAATAACAAAAGATTTAAAGTTGCAAGTGCAGCAGTTTCTGTGCTTCTCAAAGGCATTTTAAATATGTCCACACCTAAATCTGACCCAAAGCAAACAGCTCAAAATTTGTGAAAACAAAATCATAACCTTACATTATCTATTTCTATTGACATGGATGACAGTTGAAGTCGAATCGAAAATCAGACAAATGTAAACGATAGAATTTAGAAAGGTCCAAGTTCGACTCTGCATGTAAAATCAAATGTTTTATCAAATGTAAAATCGAATGAAAAATACTATGGACTGAAGGTACATTCTAATATATAAAAGAAATTGACAAGAATTAATTTTTTTGGCATTTACTGATGGCATCGAGGAGTCCTTTTGAATTGAAAATTAATATACAAGAATGCAAATACACTTCCATTGATTGAAGAACAAACAGCTATTTATATGCAAAATTCGAGTTGAAAACAACAAGATCGTCACTGAAATCTTCGTAAGATTCTCTTTCATTGTGAGACATACCAAAAACAAAGCACTCTTCTGAAAAATATATTTTTACTGATGATTTACCATCCAGGAAGAAATAAATGAATTATTCCAACAAAAGCATCCTACCAAATTCTTCCACCCTTAAAAAAATCATTTAAAGCGAGATTAAAAACGTCATTCAATACAATATTATTAATATAGATTCTGAGGCAGTCCCTTGGGGAAACTCCTGCCTTTTACCTGTTTTGTATACGGGTTTATTTGTAATGAGGGTTATGGAAGTAGGTAGGAAAGGGGTGTGAAAGATTTTTTTGTTTGTGCCAAGACCTAGTAGCTGCACCTGTCCCAAGTTAAGAGTAGTGTAACAGTAAAT
This sequence comes from Galerucella calmariensis, assembly GCA_910591675.1. Lineage (NCBI taxonomy): Eukaryota > Metazoa > Arthropoda > Insecta > Coleoptera > Chrysomelidae > Galerucella > Galerucella calmariensis. The sequence goes on from CAJUYG010000493.1 coordinate 39,486, forward strand.
TATATATGGTATATTTGTGACAACAAATAATCTTTGTTTTCTTTTATTAGGGCTAAACAAACTGAAATATTTTTTTCTCTTCCAAACCTGCTCTTTTTGTCTAAACTTTATACCCAGCTGAATCAAAATCCTGCGGTAATATACAAAGTTAATTGTTTTCTCTTCCTCAACATAATCGATCAAGAAAAACCCTTTTGTATCCCAACAAACTAATGCCATAATAGTATTTGCTGATCGTGGGCTCATCATCTGTTTTGCAGTTGATCCGCTATGGTATGGTCAGAGTTCCATTCAAAATCATTGGCTGGCTGTTGAAAATGGTAAATTACAATATTAGATCACTGGAAGCTGCTTTAATTGTCAAAGTATTAGCCAAATCATCTATAGTTAAAGGAATAGGATTAGTCCTTATATCTTATCATGTAGGTAACGTTGCCATATTTAAACTTCTTAATATATCGATGTATTTTTCAAAAAGTGCTTTGGATTTCCGTGAGAGCAGCGACTTGCAGCTGCAATTTAGAGAAAATTTTTTGAATACTGTCTGCTTTGATAGTTGCATGCAATAGGAATTTCCAAATTACATCACCATAATAATATATTCCGATAAAATGTTTGGGACAGTTCAAAGTTATTCTAATTCATATTTAAATGTCAATAATATTAATTTAAGACGTGCCAAATCTAGTAAAGTTTTGTTTCATACATTTTATATGTGAATATTGGAGAAAGAAGAAGAGACTTGGGTATTCCAATTTTCATTCGAATACAAAGAGTTATAAAGAAAGAAAAAATGTTTTATTAAAAGGTTCGTGACTGCGTGTATGAATTTAGCGTAAAATCATGTTTTGCAATAGCTTCCATCATAAATTGAATTATTTTTCTAATAATTTAATAATACGAAAATCGAAAAAACTATTTGAACCAACGAAAATCTGCGTAACGAAGTGATTACAAAAGTTAGCAGCTGGGAAATATAATATAATTTGGATTGTTAAATCAATATAAAAAACCAATCTAACCGTTAAATTTGTAATGTGGTATTTTTTTCCTAGATTGAGGGACTAAAAATATGAAAGTGTTGTTCGGAATACGATTTGTTACAGTGCGTAATATTTGTTAAGAGAATTCAAGATATATCCGCTTTATATCAGTGGTTTAGTTAAAAAACAAATTTATGCAAAGTACTACGAAAAACCAAGATTACTTTTCGAAGTAACAGAAACTATCTGACCCAATTTAATATTTTAATTTTAATTTTTTATTCATCATAATTAGGTGGGATGGGAGGGATGTTCAAGTAATTATTTGAGGCAAAATCATTCAAACAAACCTAACGGACTCGTGATTTTATCAATCGGTTTGTTTTCATATTTTTGCCAAATAAACAACAAATAAACGAGGGAAAGAAAAAATTATCGATAAAATTTGAAGCACTCGTGGTATTACCTTTGATTATTTTTTGATGTTACACGAGACCAGTAGAAATTTTCATTTTCAGTAATTCATATACATACGTTCTAGCCACACAAACCATTGTTATAGTGAGAATAATATACTCACAATATTCCAGCGAGAATCAATTATTATTCAATGATTGCCACATGACAACGTTATGAATTTAGAATTTTTAAGAAATTCAAGTAAAATGAATTGTGTTTATATTGAGTCAAGTATAATAAATTTGTTGGAATTGAAATATAGAAAGTTATTTTGATTGTAACGTCAAATAAAACCACACAAGAATTTGATGAATTACATAATAATCCTTCAGGTCTCTTCTCAAACTTATTGTTATTTCGCAATAGCCACTCGAGCTCTTCGGGCGCTCGTATCTAGAATCTATAAAATAATTTTCAATTTATTCTCACTCTCTTGTAATATATCTCTACAGATAATTGGATTGCAGGAAGCGATAAACACACTGTTGACCGATAATTGCACTATTCATATCCATGACAATTCCATTGTACACTTTGATAATACAGCGACAATTTATAAGTAACGTCGGTTGAACAAGTAATTTCTGGTTTCGGTCGGGCTTCATTACAAGCTATTGAAGAAAATATATTGGAAACGAACCAAATAACACAAAACAGAACAGAAAATACGTGTGGCGTCAATTTATAAGCTTTTGCTCTCAGAAAAACTATACTTTAATGAAAAAACACAAATTAATGTTCCGACATAGTAATTTACGGAGGAGCCGAGTCCTGAATATCGAAATGAGACTTACCGGATGTATCATGTAACGTTTTTTATTTCATACTGTGAAAAACTGAATTTTTTATTCTTATTTGAATTATATTTTTGAATGGGAACGTGACAGCAATAATTTTGACACTCAAATTTTGCCACTAGGATGACAATGATCTGCGTTAAAGTTATTATTGTTACATCAGTATATTATTCAACAAGCAAATAATAATAGCCATTATATGTGAGTAGAATACTATATTTTGTCCACGACTATGAATTACCTGTTTGGGTATAAATTTATTTGTCAAACTGAAACACTATAGTTTATTAATATATTTAATATAATTTAATAAGTATTCAATTCACTGTCTGATTTACTTTCCATATTAAATTTTCTAGTAATATCAATCAAACACCAGTATAGTTATTGAAATTCTTGTGATTAGCAATAAATTATTAAAAATGTCACTTTTGCTTTTGACATACATCATACACACTAGACAAAAAACTGCATATAAATACTATACTGATACTATAATATATCACATACTATATCTTCATAGCCTGATGGTTTACGGCTTTGACTTGGTAAAGCCAGGAATTTTATACATAGGCTCGAATCCAAATCGCAGTGAAATTTTTTATTTAATATAAAATGACGTTTGTATGAATAATCTTCGATATAATTATGTGTCATGTGACCTTTTCATTATCCACTCCTATCACTCACTGGTGAATAATGTACGTGAATTGTTAAAATTATGCAATATTCGTGGACAAAATAATATATAACCAGTGTGAGAATATTATTCTATCGCAAGAGAGAGGATGTAAATACGTTCAAATTGAATGGGAGCAAATGTGTTGCAGCATATATTTTCTCCACGACTAAATAATAACGTACAAATTATTTTTACATATTTAGGTGCATAATGATATAAATTCTTCACACCAGTGAATAATGAAAAGAATTCACTCTCGTTAGCCAATCACATTCTATTATTATCAGAATTCACGCTAAAATGAATCAAAATGAATAAATCAAATTGTCTCTTTAAAACATCAAATACCTAAGACCGCAAATCGCTTCTGACAGCGCGTCGTTTGAAACGTCAAAATAATTATAAAATCATAATTTTACGTATTATAAGAAAAAAAATGGACAACAGTAGCGATAGTGAATGTGAACGCCTCCCGGAATTAGTTTCGTTTATAAATGTAAGGGTTCCGATTAAAATTATGAGTTACGTATATACCTATTTACTCTTTACATTTTTTATAAATATGCTCTATAGCCTAGTGGTGGTTGACTATGGCGCGGACGATCGAGGTTCATCCTCACTGGAAGTTTTTTCTTTTTAGTCGTGGAGGAAGTATAGTCTTTAACATGTGTAGAATGGCTATTATTCACTTGGATGATTCCAAAACTCACTCGCTGCGCTCGCTCGTTTTGGAAACTTCATCCGCGTTAATAATAGCCATCAATTCTGTGATGATCGTGGAGAAAAAATATTAACGGACTGAGCATTCAATATGCGGAAGCATAATGGCGATGAGTACGAAGAATTTATTGTTAAAAGGATTTGGACGTATAACCGCTAAATCACTGATGGAAACATATCTGACTAAATACAACATCAATAATAATACTTTCACTATTAGAGTTTAAATCAGCCAGAGATGCGGAAAATGTCAAGGGAAGACTGTTGAGATTAATTGTAAGACATACCCTGAAAACGTGTAGCCTATAGGTACCTACAAGTGTTTTTGATATTATGATTGATTCAACTAAACTTTGAATAAACGAGCGGAAATAATATTAAAAATAACAAAAACAACAAAGTACAAACAGATGCAGAGAATAAAAAATATGGATCGTGGTTGTGATGGAAACACCCTAGACGGTTTGTAGAAGAAGGTATTTTTATTTTTGATTCTAATAAGATTGGAGGCCACAAAAGCGCTCAACTTTGTTCTTTAAAGGATAGAATAACGTAAGTGGGAAACAGGAGGGATTATTTACGATCCTGTGTTTACTAAGACGACGCAAGAAGAGGAATAACCATGCTCTTCATTGAAATGGCTAATAAAAAATAAAATCAATCCTGATTTCTGTCCAATTCGACTGTCAAAGGTTCTGATTTAATTACAAAGAATATCAAGGTTACCAACCATTCGTTCCAGACATATTTTGATGGAAGAAGCATTACTGACTATTTAAACTAAGAGCACACAACAGGTAGAGACGACTCCCAACCAAATGGAAGGTAATGAAGCAGTTTACTGGCACCCTTTATGTTAGGTAACCGCAGTCCAACGCTGGTAGCATACCAGATAAAAAGATATAAATATCTGAGGTTAGGTTAACGTTATTGTGTTGTTACTCGGCAAGTTAAACCATTGTTATAGTTAACCATTAATTAACTTCAAAAGGTTGTTGTTACATAACATTTTGGACGGTCACCAACTGGTTAAGTATATAAAAGCTTACCATCCGATTTCCGGGGCTTAACCACCGTACACTAATTACCGACAAGTAAATTCACTTCGTCCATTTATGGGTTACCGAGAATTTCCTTACCCCTCCTATCGTCTGGCGAGTTCTGGCTAGTTTAAATCGAGTATTGAATGTTGTATTTGTAAGGGGCCAGTTTCAAACGTTCCGACGCAAGGGAATTTACTTGTCGGTAGTTAGTGTACGGTGGCTTAACCTATGGTCAAAGCACGGAACAATAAAATTTTACTTATTCCATGATTTCTTTAAAAACGTTTGAGACAACTCTACAATTGACATTTGTTTGATTTAATGCAAAAATGGGAATACTATTAAATAAATATCGCGGCATCTAAAATATTTAAAAAAATGTTAGTTGCAAAAATGACTACGCGATGACGCTTTAAATTTATCTTAAAAATTGCTCTCTGATAGGTTTATAAAGTACGCCCAAAATAAAAGGAAGTTCTTACAAATAAATTGACCCCCTTTGAAAATTTCATCGTACACCCATGGTAGATGGAACTTTTACAAAAAGGAGGAACCTCTTGAAAATTTTATCAGACACCTATGGTGAATGAAAGCTTTGGAAATAATTAACCTCTTATAAAAATTTCATCGCAAGCCAAGAGAGTTTCATAAATGAATTGATCCCCTATAAAAAATTCATTGAAATTACACTTATGGTGGAAGGGAGTTTCCGCAAATAAATTAATTCCTTTTTTCATCTTGAGCCCTTGATTGGAATTTCCCCTAACAAAGATCACGCAGGTAGGCAGAAGAAGTTTCTACTTCAAAGATGTACTTAGACCCCAGTTTGTGTTTTTCAAGTGTATACAAATAAACTTATAAGTAAGGAACTTTAGACGCACACTGTATAAATTGAAATAAAATCCTTCACGAGAATTAAGTGCTTATAAAATAATGTTTTTAATTATCCGAACACCGTGCGTTCACATTGCTGTTAAAATTGTTAAAAAATAATAACAAAATCGGTCCATAGAATTCGTGACTACATGAAAAATATAGTTATTAGTTCCACATTTTTTCATTCATCACGCAAGCTGGCGTTCCTGAAAGAATGAAAAAAAATAAAATATCGCTTTAAAATCTTAACAAAAGATGTGTCCCATAACTGAAATAAACCGAAACATTAATGATGATGGTAACAGATAATTTGATGTTCTTTCATTTATGAGAATTTTTGGGTAAAATGATTTAACGAACTAGTAACATGCTAGAACGAGTCAATTTCGACGTCGTATTCATTAAACGCAATGTTGAAACATTGACTTACTAATTTGATATGCTCAACAAGCTTCACAACTGAGACAAAACCGAAAAAACACATTGAAACAGGTCGATCAGTGGCGGACAAAGTAGCAATGCAACCAAATTAGAATCAGGTGTGATGAAAGAAATACACAAAAACAGACTATACCCTTACTGTAAAATGACTGAAAAATTGTAAAGGTGTAGAATCAAAAGTGTGAGTGTGTTTACAAATAATTATGAATAGTGTAATAACAAACACCATAAACAATTAGTCATAGTAAATAAATTCGGATAATAAGTAATAAAAACATTAAGTGAAGATAAATAAACACGACAAACAACTAAGTTATCGTAAACAATTTTTAAAGACAATGGACATACATTAGTTTATAAATATATGTAACCGACATTATTTAATAATCATTTATTTTTAGGAGATTTGTGAATTCATTTCATTAGGGGGAAAGGAAGTTCAACGGAATTTATTCTTTTTGTAAAAGGGGAAGGTGTGATGCCTTTTGGTCAAAACAATAAGTTTTAATAATATTTAATTAAAAGACATAAATTCCCTTGAAGCTAATTCCAATAAATCATGAATCGTTATATAAATAAGAATAAGGAAGGTTGCACGTACGAAGTCAAGTTCAGAGCGTGAAATAAACATAAATAGTATTATTTATATTTACCTATGATGAACTTGACTCGTCGTATGAATATGCTAACGATAGTGTTTTAAGGGGCATTCTAATTATCGATTAGTGTTAGTAATAAGTAGTTTAATGTATAATAGTAAGTTAAAGTAATAAACAGAACGTGTCCCAGTGCTACAGGTAGTTGTTTTATTCCTGTAAGATGACCTACCGATTGACCAGCAACACCACCTATTCAGAGGGCCTTCTACACCTATAATCTACCAAGTATCTATCGTCGATACATTCATTACAACACAACAAAAATACCAAAAAATAGTTTATTCGTCAATAATTTTTTTTGCCTTTGTGCTAATTCTATGTTCCCCATTATAGGTATTATTTTTGTCACTCACATTTTCCAAATATTTCAAATGTAATGGTCCACTAATATATATTTCTTTATATTGGTTGTATTGGAATTTTCATTTTCTTGTTAAATGCATGGTATTGCCATTTAAAAATCAAAGAAACAAGTAAAATCAGCTGCTCACGGAATAAATGGAATAAGAAAATAAAACAAGGGTTTTCATTTCACTATCAATCAGTCAATTGAAAAAAAGAAAACCAAATGTTAAAGAGGAATTATAACAGAAACATTGCCTATGAAATAAAAATAAACGACAAAAATGTTATAAAGTTATTGGAAACGATCCATTTGGAATCGAAAAGCGAGCGGTAATGTCATAGAGCAAACAAAAAAAACAATTTTCTGTGGTTTTCGTGTTAATTGTCGAATACCATACAAATTCGAATTGAAAGCCCCATTTGAAAAGGTAATTTTCATAAAAGACCCATTAACTACAAAAGATAAAAATTGCAAAACCCCAACGTGCACAATGTCTGTCCAGTTCGTTAAACGAGCAAGTTTATTAGCATTTGGAAAAGTCCTAGTCGAACAGCACACTACAATGAACGGTGTAACTAACCACATTGAACAGTGGTGTGCGTGACAATAAATATTTCATAATTTAAACCAAGCTCAAACTGTTATTGGTAGAATTCAACGTTGCAAGGCAAAGTAATATCTACTTATTAACTTACGAAGAATGCTAAAAAAGCATGTATACTGGGTCATCTATGTTTGAAATCTATTACTAATTTGATCAAAACGCTTTAGCGAATTTTCTTCATTCGATTTACAGATTTAGTGGAAGGAAATTCTTAGACAGTAGGCTGCATGGCCGCCCGACAAGTTATTATTTGGTGTTGCTGAGTGACGGACTGGTGTCTTGAGTAGGTGATGAACATGGCCACCAGAAAGTGAGTTCTACATGTAGGTATCTTACCAAGAAAGAGGCAGCTGGAACAGATCATCATAAAGATTTACGGCACACCTAATAAGGAAAGATGGAAAAACTCCATGGGTATGCTACGAATATGCTGAAAGATGTGCTACTGCAGAGACCTGACTTAATTAACGTTTTTGGTGAAAAGAAAGGAAAAACCACAGACGTCCCAATAGTTATGAAGGTCCTGAGGTATATCTCTCGTAGTCTAGTAATAAGGAACTTTAGCAAATCTCGAAGTTGAGAGACTTTAATCTCGAAAGAAATTTCAACCTACGGTTTTAAAAACACTTTTTTTTTGGATTACTTGACCTATAAGCGGACGTTTGAAGGTAATTCAAATATCTCCACAATTTATCAACCTGTACTTATTGCGAAGAAATGACACCTAACTCCATTATTCATTTATTGTAATCTGTCTATAAAGATTCCGAATTAAATGAAAATGAATAACTGAAGCTGTTTAGACATTCATCAACATTTTACAGAAAGGGAGCTGAATACAAAATTAAATCTTGTGGTAGAACTCTAATCAATCATTGATCTGTCGATCCAGAAATGAGAAGTTAAAAAGGTCACAATTGGGTGTCCGAAGAGGTAAGATTAAGTGGCTTAATAAAGTCCACCAGTTTGGCATCTAACTGATATTTTGCCGCCATTGTTTTCGATACACGAATTTATTCAACAGATTTAGGTTTAGATTAATACAAGCGTATGGTTTTTAATAACCCTCTCAATATGGATTCACAACATATTTTATAAGGTAATTTATAACGATTCTGATTGAAGAGAAATGAAATCCTAAAAATACACAAACAAAGTATGTTGACTTATCAGTGAATGCTTTGAGTCTTTATATGCTTTTCTGAATTTGATAATCCATCTCCGTGTCTAACTCTTAGTTTCATTTCGAAATATTCTGATAAATTCTCTATGAAATTCAATTGTATTATGCTATAATTTGCGTGTTTTGTGTTGTCGAATGAGCGGAAGATCGTAAATATTCATCGATAATTAAAAGTGGGCCGCTAGTGCTCGTATTCTTTTCGACCGCATCTAACCAAAAGCAACCGCACCACAGCTGTAAGTTATTACCTCGACTAATGTGTTTTTTGAATTGTAAGACCATCACGGTAACTCATACTTCTCGGATGAATGCACTCAATCATAGGGCCAATAACTACACGAAGGCAGACCATGACTCATTCCTTTTGGTTGTGTTCGAATACTTGATGAAAATACCACAAATATGCATGACTAGCTATAATTTGATCGGAGAACGAATGTTTCGGCAATGGGGGTTCCTTTTCTTTTCGACGGACATGTACTCTCATTAACGTCAAGTTTTTGTAGTGGAAAAGCTTCTTTTTATATGAAAAAGTACATTGTATAAAACGTAACAAAAGTTCTTTCATACGGCAGATAAATTTATTTTAAAGATAATAAAATGGTTCGATCGAATACAGGGTGGCCTAAACAAAGCCTCAGTATACAATATTGCGACAACGAGCAGGTATGTCCAGTGTTTTTGCGTCTCTCTCCACTATGTTAGGCTGGATCATGATTTCAATGTATCAACATATAACTTATAAAATATGACGTACTACAACTATTAATTTATTGCACAATAGATGACAGGATAATAGCATCCTAGTAATATAACGCCTCACAAATTTGAAAATTACTTTCCAAAGAGTAGACCGTTTAATAAGAACAAATATATACTCGGGCTATGTGCGCCGACAGACAGTGAAGTTGAATAATAGTTTGATACCACATCTATTGATAACATATTATCATATTCATGATAATATGTGTTACAGGAAACTGTGATTATGGCACAAACTTATATCTTGATATATAGGTATAACTTTATATTTTATAATTGAAGAAAATTTCTAGAGCTTCTGGCGAAAATCTGCAATCTCGTATATTTATTAAAAACAATACACTCGACATCGATCCTCGATTTCCCGAGAGAAAAATCGCTTGGAGCTACTCGACAGCGACCAAAGTTTGAGTGCTTTTTCAAGATCGATCAAACGAAATGCAATTTCTAAACCACAACGGAAATTAGCTACGTTTTATTGGCAACACTGAGTGGATAGTAAACTACTTTATCGAAAACTTCCAAGTTCCAAGGAAAAAGTTCACAAAATGTATTGCGTTGTGACTTGTTATTATTAATTATCAAATCTCGACAACAGGAAATTGTTCGTGACTCAAAGATTTTGCCGCTTACAGCCAAATTATTAATATCCTAATCAAGTTGTAGGTAATCATAAATGCTGGAAGTTTTGAAATGTAGTCGTATTTCCATTTTCCATATATAAGATGTCCCAAAATTTTTTAACGATCTGTTAGATTAGATTTTATGAAATATGAATTCAGATAACATTCTTGTCAGACTCTTTTTATATAGCCAGTCACTCCCGCGCAATTGTTCTATGGTCCCGCGAGTTCAAGAATTGCTATTACTTATATTTCGATACCGAAATTTAAAAATGCTCATAGTACGTAGGTACATTGTATTAAAAGTATTTCAAGTATTTAAAATCTCCAAAACGATATCACCTGTATACTTATAACGATTTTTTTTATTCCAGTTAGTTCAATCTGGCATTAATTATACAAAACTCATTTAACCCTCGGCTAAGCATGAGCAGATGTAAATGCGGGAATAGGTAGAAGCTTCACAAACACATAGAAAACTACTGCCTATCCTGAATCCTGAATATTGCGAGGCTAATCACGCGTACATCGCTCCGCTTCATATCCACTCGGTCGGAATTGCCAAGTGTTTCCTGTGCTAAATGATCGTTGCACCGCTAAAAGCACTCTTCACAAAAGATGACGTTTAACTGGTTGGACGTGTACTTACAGGGTGGAATACACTCGTTAGTGGAAGTCAGGGTCGGACTGGCAATAAGAATTTTCCCGATGGGCTTGTCCGTTGTAGGCATAAAAAGAAGGCTCTTATATTATTAAGAAATGACTTGAATTACAATATTACGAACGGCCTCTTTATTTAATACGTCATCGGAAGAAGTGGGCCGAGGAGCAAGACTGGAACTCTAATGCACAATGTCAGGGGCACAAACAAAACAGTCAGTTCCTGATTGAAGTTTAAATTGAGACTGAATTTCCAAGTGAGAGGATGAAAAGAAGAAAAAAATTTGCAGGGAGAGCATACAATTATCAAATTATCGAAAACTAAAGTTCAAATATACTTTGGAGTACCTAGTTGATACTATTGTGACCAGTTTGGACGGTTTAATTCTGATTCTCAAAGGTTTCTTGCTGATGTTTCTTAGCTGGACCCCATAACCTTCACAGAAATGGAAGGTTCCAAAGAAATGTTCTCTTAAGTGTTTAAAGGAATGAGGAGAAACTTTTGTGGTTTGATTACAAAGCTACTCCCGAAAATATAAGAAAATAACATCAGTTTGGCAGATAACTGGGACGCTATCAAAAAGTCCAGTTTGGAAGAGTGAGGCATTGAAGAGCAAGGAGAGGTTTTGGAAGAATTTGTGGAAGAGAAATGGAATGATAAAATTTCACCAAAAAACTGTGTAACTAATGTCGAAATTGTTTTATTTGCAGCTACAGAAATTTGCAGATTTACAGCTCACTAGCTGGGTCTTACAGTGGCCTGGGCCTTGCTAACAAGTACTATTTAATCTTGTCATTCACCCAAGTAGCCTGTGAGAGAAGTTTCAAAGTGGTAGTTTTGAAGTTGGTACATCAAAAGTATATTGAGAAGTAACTTTGGCCAGTCTAAGCTAGAATGATTTATGATGATGTGCTCAGAAAAAGAAACTCTTATGTTAAGTTAGATGTCAATACTATTATTGTTGAAGTAGCAGACAAATCTAAGTTTTTGCAATTACATCTTAAGTACATACTAGTTTCAATGAGGAAAAAATATTCTATGGCCTTAGCTTAGGTATTAAACTTGACTTTGAAGTGTAATTCAATAGCCGTCGATGCTTATAGCCCGGGAAGTAGTTGTTGTTTTTAAGTTCAACGGTCCCTGTTTTTGAAAAATATTTTTCGAAACTTATAAACAGTTAGAATAATTATTATTCTGCGATATCGATGTCAAAAAACCACTAATTTGCTATATATATTTTTAGTTTTCCCCTTAGACCTTCTTGCAAACCATGTAGGCTGGTGTTAGAAAAACTCCCAGGCCCAATGTTTTTGCTCAGTCCAATCCTAGTGGGTATAGATTTTCTTTCAAATTTAAACGGCATTACATCACAAAAATTAACACGGAATGACAGTTACGGGATATGAAGGTTTTTTTTTTGTGGAATAAATTCAGTCATAGCTACAGATAATTCCCAAAACTACTGGATTTGAGGGTGGATCTTCAGGTGGTGAACATTTCCCGGATTTAATGTCAATAGCTTGAACCAATTTTACTTAAAACTTCAGACAGATATACTATAACTTTTACGAAGTCAGAACAAATCAAAAAACATACTGTAGATCACTTATAGTCCTCCGTATAAACACGAAACTGGCAAATGTCATTTCAGTTTGAACAAGAGTTGTGTTAAACGAGTGGCAGACTGACCAATCACTAGTCAGCAGACATACCAACTGAAATACAAATCGCTCCTCTTAGATTAGAAACAAGGTATAGTATGCCAAAATATCCTGACCAAACATATAAACTCAAGTTCTTAGTTATATTAATATCATCCCTATGAATCTTATTTTATCCTGAAACTATATACAAAGTTTCAAAATATAAGACGCTCCTCGTACTTTCCGCTTCAAGTTTCGCTCCCCTAACAACTTTTTTGATTGCACTTCACCACATGAAAAACATGTATGCTTTATGCTTTCGAACTGTATCCGGGATGCATATTATTAATATAACAGCCTGCTTTGATGGAAGTTGTTTGAAGTGGTTCCATGTAAGTACATCTGGGGAAAATTTGTTTTTGGTTCTGAATACCTCCCGACTCTACTCGATTTTATGGACCCCTATTAAAATAATTTGAATAGTTTTTTTCCAAATCTTCTATCTCCAAATGTGATCTTTCAAGGAAGTAAAATTGTAATTTATATTTCCATGTATTTATATTTATTTATCTATCGATTTTCAAACAAATGTTTTAAGCAAAAGGCGAAGTTTTAAATCTGTGTAATAAAGGTAGTTTTTTCAAAAAAGATGGGTAGAGCTCTGAATAATGAATAGGATTAGCATAGTAAACAGATTTTTTACCAATTTCCATTTCGTCAGTTCATCTAAAGTAGGTACGTCTAGTGATTTCCACATAAAACATACAAGGTGGTTGATTAGTGTGTTAAAGTATCCACTGCTTCAACCAGGTCAGGAGGAGTCCCAGGATTGGAAAATTCATCATCACTAATAAAATTATTTTCCTTTCGAGAACACCAACAATTAAACAATTCAACCTTAATATGTTTCAATAGTAATCCAAGTAATTTCATCACGAATTTCAAAGCACCATTCATTTGTGAATAAATTTTTTTCCAAAATTATTTAGTATCATATATAGGGAGTAGATGGAACAAAAAGATTTCAAATATTTCGACTAGTTCCGGGTATATTCGACAAGTTCCGAAATTGGTCCCTCTCGTTTTTTGAATGTGCCCTTGTAATTATAAGAGATTATCGTTAAAAAATTCCCCTCAACTATTTTTAATGAACGAGGTTTTCTTTATATCTCCATACCAAAAATATACGACGTTTGGTCTTTGCAGGTTCATGATAAACTTAATCTTTTCTCAATACGACCTGGATTTTTGCATAGATAGATGTATACATAAATTCAATGATACAGCATACTTGCTGTTTCTACCACGATTCGTCTCATTTTTCTGAGTCCGCTCTCCTACATTTACTTTGACTCAGGTCTTTTTGGAATAAAATCCTAATACTCGTAGTTGTATCCTTCGTATTTGCATTGAATAGGAACTCTAATATGTTTCTTCAGAGTCCCAAGACAGTCATCAAACCATCGGAGTTTCAGAGGTTGGAAATAGAATGAAGAATGAACTTCAAGAAGAAACTATTTTGAAAATTCGTATTACCAATCTTAATCTTGAAGGTTGATCATAAAAAGGATATTTTTCTAAACTTACTAAAGATTCAATTTCCCCCAATCTGTCATTGCTGCAGGCTTTCCAGTAAGATTCAAATTCTTCTGAAGTTAAACTCTGAAATTTTAGAGATCGAATTTTTCTCTTAGTTTCCTCTGGAGCTGAAGTATTATTTAATAGTTCTTGATCTGAAGTGAAATTTCAAGATATTTTATTGTTAGATGTCAAGTTAAAAGTATCGTTATGCTTTTCTTTTATTTAAATAGTTTTACGGTGGGATAAAATTATACACATCATGACTAATTACTATTGATTCATTTGAAGGAATTCTCACACACTATATTAAACTTAATTTATTTCAAACACACTACTTGAAGTCTACTAATTTATCTACACTGGGTATAATAGTTCTAATTCATAGCACTACTTATCTCCACTTATCCACTATTTGTTCACTGTTTACTGATTCACTGTTTTCTAAAAACTGTCCTAAAAGCTTGAAAACTATAATCTTTCTCAATTATCGAACCTTCTTGAACTTACCGCGATCTTCGTATGAGGAGTGGACCAGAAAAGTCTGGAACAAACCCTTCGCATTCGCCAAAATTTATAGTTTAGCGACAGGACCGGCTTCTGAGCTGCTACTTCGTAACAGTATCATAACGCCTTGCAAATTTGAGAATTACTGGTCAAAGAGTAGACCCTTCGCTACAGTACATTAAATGTAATTCATTGTCTGTGGGCGCACATAGCCCCCGTTCTAATTGAACGGTGTTGTGGATGTGTGATCCACGGCTAACAAACAAAACGAACGTGTAAGAGAATGTTATTCAACTTTACATTAGAAAATATTTGATGAAAACTTGATTCACATAAATTAGTTACACACTGCTTAATTTGATAAAGCTATTTTCAAATTTTCAGAAGATAGATACTTATACGAAGTTATGAAACGATTTTTTCCAGTTTGGTACGTAATACCAACGAACATTAGCAAGACAAGAAGGGTCACTCTCCGTCGGAACTTTCATGCCGACGATTTCGACAAATTCCTGGAGCCGTGCACGTGCTCGTGCTTATACGAGGTTGATGCAAACCGCTAGCGATTAAAACGAATAAACATTCACTTACCAGGGTGATTTAAAAACATCTAGCAATAATTGTTATTGTAACCTACTCCGCTTAGTGGGAATTAAAATAAAAAAGGGAATATCGTCAGGATATTTAATAGGTGAATCTAAACATAATTATTATAAAAAGAACTGGTAGCAAAAATGAAGGGAAGAATTAAAGTTACATCAAAAAGTAATAATGTAGTAAGCTACAGATGAGACTAGTAGGTATAAAAATTAACAATAAAATGTTTGCACATGCCAACTTAAATAGGTATTCTAATATAAAATGTATACAGGTCATTACGGGTTGTTTCAAATCCGAGGCCATCAAAGAGTACCAACTTACCTAACAGTAAAATACGGGTACTAGGAAAAATAATTATCGCGATTCGAAAATTGTGAGAATCGATACACGAACCATCCAAAACCAAAGGCGTTTAACCAAATGTTAAAATCTATGAATTTTGAAAGTCTTTCATATTGAACATGCCGGTTTTCAAAGATGTTTTAAGATATTTAATTTTATGTTAGGTTTTATTGATTGTTTCGAAGAATATCTATTTTTTATATCTCGGTTCGCAAATTTAATTGTAAAATAAATCCGCAGCCTAATATATAGGTTTCCAAAAAAAAATGAGGAAATTCTTTACAATGATGTGTAAACAGTGAATTTTCATATAATTTTCTAAGGGTCGCTCCAACGTTCTCGTGACAACTAATTTTATTAAAATTTTCAACAAAGATTATTTCTAGTTTTTAGAAGTCGAATATGCTTTATGCTCTAAAAATACAGCCGCTTCTTTTGGTAATGTCTTTTCATCATTATACTTTGTGCAAGCACTACAAGAGTTTTGCAGCAAATATTTCTTTATTAGATAGCCAGAAATGTAAACTATAGCATTGCCATCCGTACTTGAAATATTTCTATAGTCGCATGTGAAAACTGTTAAAGAGCTATTATTTGTCATAGGTACATCGATATTTTTATATTCTTCTAGCACATCAGGAGTTACATTGAGCAAAACTGTATTAATATCTTTAATACAATTGGCATTTTAAGGTTTCTCATAAAGACAGAGCAGAGGTAATAGTAATTTTCCAGCCATTTATAAAGTGCATAGTATTGTTTATACATTTTTCCACGTATGTTGCCTTTCCATCATTCTGTTTGCTGACCCAAACACAAAACACTAAATAGGTAAATGTTTATTTTATATCTAAAGGAAAATTCGCTTACTCAAGAAGACAACTGGTATATTTCTTGACATATCCCTACAACGGACAACCTGTTTATGCATATCGCGCGTAGGAGACTTACGGTGCTCTATACACAGTAGCATCCGATATTAGAGCGAGATAGGCATAACGAGGGGAGGAGCTTAGAGTGGTCCTTCTTGTCTTGTTAATGTTCGTTGTTGATACGATTTTCACTCATTTCCTGTTAACCTATTCAACAGACTTCTGAACGCATGTTTAACGCATTCATTTTATTTAAAAACTCTCATTTGATGCCCAATATTTGAAATTATCAATTTGACTTTAGTAAAGGACAGCGGACTCAAAAAGATGATGGTTTTTCAAAGGCGAAACGTGGTAGAATTGTCAAGTATGCCATATCATTCTAGGTATCTATATCTACAAAACTGAATAAATATTGCTATTGCAATATTGTCCATGTTTAAAAAAAATTAAGTTGATAAGGACCCTGTAAAGACGAAACGTGTAATTTATAGTAAACCTCGTTTATTAAAAGAAGTTGGGAAATTTTTTTTTGATATCTTTCATAATATAACAATGGCACAATTAGAAAACAAATTGTCGATTTCGTCGACCATCTTCTTGCACTAAGTAATTTCCCACAATGTACCAAACTTTTTCTCAATTTAATCGATATTGTATCTATTGCGGCTTACGAGATCTCTGTATACGTCAATTAAATTCGGTCCACCCAGTATAGGGATGAACCTATTTGATGGTTATGCATAAAAAGTAGGAAGCAGCCTCACACATTATCTTCGCATGTGAAGCACTGTCTCACTGGATCATGAATACCATTCCTTGATTCATTATACTATAATTGTTCATTGTATAGATCGCTTATATTTCAGTTTCCTTTCAAACTTTGTCAAAGACAGTAATCTACTTCAACAGACCGGGTATATAATCTTTCAATATTCGCACTGATGAAATAAGTCCATTCATTATTATATTTCAAATTTCTTTGAATAAACTACGTACACACAATTGACCCACATAGGACATTGTATACAGTTTGTCGTAACCGCTGCGATGCATATCAAATAAAACATATTACTTCATAAGATGAATTTCCTGTTTATTGTGATTGTCACGAAGTTATTTTTTCTTTGATGTTGTTGCAGCCATTACGAAACTACAATAGCGAAACCTTTGCAGGGTCGAAATCAGCTATACAAAAGTTTTACAATTTGAAATAAAAGAGGTTAATGTTGTTAGTTATCAACAACCTTTAGTAATAAATAAATATAAGCGTAGGAAGAGTCACGAGTTTTTAAATATGTCCACGCCCTTCTAGTTCGCGACGGTCAGCTTCTTAATTCATATACAGAGTGGAAAGTATAGCTGGAACAAATTCTGTAACTTGATAAATAAAGGTTTATCGCAAAATTCTCGAAACACGTCAACTTTTATTTTCAATGGGGCATATTACAAAGAGATTTTTTTATCTTCTCAATTATCTGGGGGGTTGCAGACTCCCCTAACTTTTTTTAAATGGAAGGGTAGGTTGATTAACTTTTTATTTGAAAGCTTTTTCAATTGCAGATACAATCCCATTTTTTTTGTTACATTTTATAAGAAATGTGTCGGAAAAAAAAAGTAATGAGGAAATATTTATTTATCACGTTACAGAATTTGTTCCAGTTGGACTTTCCACTCTGTATACAGACTCGGGAAATAATTACGATCCCTATAGCCTGTGAGTGGAAGAGAGGAACCTAGAGAGAGACAATGATACAGCTGCTGGCTACTTCGTTTAATAGGCAACCCTGTACATTAATTTCATGATATTAATTCATTTTATTTGTTGTGTGTTGGTAGTAAATACTTTTACCAATTTTTAAAATAAAATAATAATATTCATTCATTCATAAATTTGAGGTACGTGTAGGCTTCTATTTTTCCTTTTAAATGTGTACAGCTCTCGATATTATTGAAACAATTTGTCAATGACAAACATATTTTTCATGAGATTTTCATATTTCTGATCTTACGTACATAGATATTTATGTTTTTTCACATTTTTGTTTTATTATAAGCCATATAAATTAAAGAGACATATACATTATACATTCATGAGAAAAACCTGTTTTAATTTGTATTATGTCCAAATGTATATCAATTATTATGAAACTCAAAAGATAAATATTTTCATAATTTATTTCTATTTCAATTTTGATTGAGATAAGTGGAATATTTAATACCAGATAATAGAGCATAAGTTCAAATTTGCCGTTATTATGTTAAATTAGTTTCTCCCAAGCCGCAAGGTGGCGCTGAAATTCTGGTTCAGAACTTAACATTGAAGAGTCCCATTTATCCGTATATGAGTTATCTATGCATCGGGGGCGCTGTATCTGTAGAGAAGGGACGGTGAGTGGTTCACAGCACTTAGGCCACATGTGCTGTGGACAGGTCACAAGGAGACATCTCCTTTATATCGGCAGGTGTAGGCCAAGACTCACCTAACACACACTCTCTTATTGACGATAACTCCGGACACTCGCATAAGACATGCCTGACAGTTTCATCTTCCTGTTCACACATCCTGCATAGAGGTGTGTCCACTAGCCCCATAGTATGGAGGTGTTTCCTTAGTTGACAGTGACCAGTCAGAAATCCTACTGTTAAACGTAGGTTTTTCCTGGTCATCGCCAAATATTTCTTCGGCGCCAGCTTTCCAGGGTCGCCCAGGGTGATCCTGGCAGGACTGCATCCTTTGAATCCATCCCATCTCTTAAGGGATTGAGCATAGGTGTAACATTTGGCTATTTCCGCAATTGTCGAAGTCGTTAGGCCGTAGGTGTCACTGGGTCCTAAAATTTTCAGTCCAGCGGCTTCCCTGGCTAAAGAATCAGCAATGCGATTTCCTTTACTCCTGTCGTGCCCTTTAACCCACCTCAGGATAATATTGTTATCTGTCGAGGCGTCAGCTAAATCTTGGGGCACTTCAGTACTAGCCTCGATATAACACGTTGTCTGTTCAAGGCTAATAGGGCTTGTCTACTATCAGTACAGATTATTATGGTTTTGCCAGAAATTCCTCTTCTGGTTAGTTCTTTTGTGGCAATTGAGATACCAGCCAGTTCTGTTTGAACCACGCTGGTATTGTTTCCCACTCCCCACTCAATCTTTAGGCTTAGTGCTCTCGAGTAAACTCCACATCCTGAGCCTTCTTTCAGTTTTGAACCATCGGTATATATGCGTATTGCATTTACATGCAGCATCTGGCTCTGTGTTCTGTTTTATTTGAATTTTGTAGGGTTTGTTAAACAAAAACCTGGGTTCAATTGCATCGTTGGCTGCCTGCAGCAGAGGTAGCGCAGTGAGCGCTTCCTGCCATAGGCTTAATTGGCCCACTCCTACTTCGGGGTTTACACCAGCCGTGCGCAATCGTACCATGGCCATTAACGCAACCTCCTTGATGTACAGGTCCAGAGGGGTCAGACCAGTAATTGGTTCCATTGCTGCGGTTGGTGTTGCTCTCATGGCTCCTGTGATGTTTAAACAAGCCATTCGCTGTATTTGATATAATTTTTGGATGGCCGTTGCTTGTAGAACCTTCGGTCCCTATGCAATTGCTCCATACGTGAACATGGGTCTTATTATTGCAGTGTAGATCCAGGTGACCACACGGGGTGACAGACCCCATGTGCGTCCCACTGTCCTCCAACACTGCTCATAAGCCACATATGCACTTTTTGCTCTGATGTGTAGATGAGAGTTCCATGTTAGTTTCCTGTCGAGGGTAATACTAAGGTATTTCACCTCTTCCGAAAAGTTTAGTTTGCTTTTGAAGATTTCGGGAGGTTTCAAACCCGATAAATTACTTTTCCTGGTGAAAAGGACCATCTCAGTCTTTCTGGGATTGATCGACAGTGAGTGTTCCTAACACCATTTTTCAATTGATTTAAGCCCATCCAGCCTTGGGGGCGCTGAAGGTATAGGCTTCGAGGAAAAAAAATTGGTCGAGAAATTATTGGTAAGAGGGTTGACGGAAAGAAAAGTTGAACATTAAAGATAGTGGAGGGGTAGTTCATTTGATTTATTGTCTCGGGTCTCAGCTGCATTTGCGGGCTAAGTTGCAGTGTTCTATGCTATATCAATCTCTTCTCATATATCCCGTTTTATTATTATTTTGTCTCTCTCCGAAATAGTCTCAGGTTATGTTTGACTGTACCTTGTATTTGTGCGCTTATTTTTTTCTTCAACTTCAATACATGTATAAAATGCTCCATTGTTTGCTTTAATAATATGGCCAAGACATTAGAACAATAACATTTAATGTTTATTCCATCTAAAATATTTACCACTTTTTGTTTTCATTTCAATGGAGAGATTATTAAATACAATAGATAAAGCATTCGACTTGGAATACGTTCTCTTTAGAAGCGCGTAGAAGTACCTAGGTATCAATCGAATCATCTTCGATCGAATATTGAGATTATGTAGTTGTATTCTTTTGTGTTGAGGTTATTGTTGAGCTGCTCCTTTGAAAGTTACAAAGCGCGTTTCTGTGAAATGTTTCGTGGGCTTGTCGCAATTCGAATACGTAGCAGTGTGGTTTGAATTGAATAGTGTAGCCTGGTATCTTTTGTGTGAAATGTCTAAAAATATTTATGGGTAAACAAAGAAGATGTGGAGGAAAGTTACAGATACGATACAAACTGAGTAAAATAATAACGAGATTGTCATAATAGGTGATACTTTTATGAATTAACTGAAAACAGTGTTTCTTTCAATTATTTGGGCTGCGTGTAAGGCGTAAGAACCGTTTAGGAAGAAAATTCCATACATGTTATTTTTAACCAATCAGAACGTGTATTTTTGACAAATCCCCATAGCAACGGACGAATTTTAGTGGAAATTTTTTCCTCCTGGGTACCCAACAGCGAATTATACTGGAAATTTTTTTGTCGTTTATAATGACAATATTTTTTTGACAATCTAATTTTTATAGCAAAGGAGTTTTTGTTCCTCTTATAATACCTCCTCAAATAATTACTGTTCCTCCTTCATATTTTGGAATAAATCTGGCAATCTGGAGTCTAGCTTGTCTTCCTGGAGCTCTGAGAACCCGAATTCGACGATCATCTGATCTAAGGCCAACTCTGGTCTCATCTGAAAAAAGAACATTTTTCCAATTTCCAATTGTCCAGCTTTGGTGTTGACGGCACCAATTTAGCCGGTCAGTTTTGTTTTGCCTAAACAACTCTGGAACCCGTAACTGTCTCCTGCTGTACAACCCTCGAGCACAAAGTCTTCTTCGTATAGTTTCAACTGAAACATTTACATCTGTAGCTTCTAGAAGTTGTCGTTTCAGCATTTGGATTTTTTCTAGCAATTTGGCACACAAAGTAGTCCTGTTGTTCAGTTGTAACTCTTTGACGACTTTGTCTAAGCCTATTTTTGAGAGTTCCAAGTTCCAAATACATTACATACGTTTTTGATTCAACACCCTGGGAACGCCCACTACTTCTGCTACGTCTCTTTAGGGCATTCCTTGTTCAATGATAGCAGCACTTTTCCCCCCTGCACATCTGTTAGTTCAGCATAAGGCATTATTATCTTCTTTGGACCGAAATAAAATTACAGGAGTAACGTGATTTTACTACTGAACACAAAATTTGAAAGATTATAATTAATGTTCAGTCGTTTATTTCTCGTTATCATGCTCATTAACAGCAAAAAGCCTTAACTTCGACTAGCATACCCAGTTTTTTCCCCACAAACTATTTTAGTCACAAATACTGAGTGATTCCATATAAGTTTGGTTGTGTGTAGTATTATAAGTAGTAATTAATGAATTTATTATTTCAAAAGTTCGTGATAATCAATACCAAAAATAGAAACTACAATAATGAAATATACAATAACGTATAGGTACTCATTATGCAACATAATTACCTACCCATTTTCATATTTAATTCCAAACTTACAATTACGGGAGTAATAACTAAATCCCTCTTAATAGTTATTAAATACAGTCTTAATCAAAAATTATAGGCGGAGACGGTAAAATTATTACTTTCCGACATATCGAATCCGTTCCATAATTACCAGCAAATCCTGTTATGCTGTGAAATCGATAGGCGATGTCAGAGGGTACACGTTTTGCGCCAAAACTAGTAAAATGAAGGTGGTGATGAAATTGGTTAGATGGTAATTTATGATTTTGCTGGAAAATAACCTAAATGCGGTTAAAATTAGCGATGAGGACGTTACGTGTACGAAAGATATAAATCAGGATTCGAGTCGGCGGTGATAAAAAGGGCAAAGTATCGTTTGTTACGAGGAGACTTCGAAATGTATTCAAATGCATAGTCGAGTTACGAGAATAAGTTGTATTTCAAATTGAAGTAAGTGACTAGTTTTTGGAACGAAGTTCCTCATCGCGCGTTGTGAAAGGGGGCTAGACGAATAAAATTCTTACGAAAAGTTGTCACAACACTTTTTGATATAGGAAGCTATTGTAAGCTGTGCGGCGTCGCATGTTTCTCTGTCTGTATCTTTCTCTCTTATAGAAAGCAAGCCAGATATTTTCATTTCTATTTCGCATTGAACAGTGTGGTGTCGCGACAATTATTTTTGTTGAGTGTATACAGGTTTTTTTGTAAATAATAAATAATAAAAAATAATAATAATAATGAATCC
This sequence comes from Galerucella calmariensis, assembly GCA_910591675.1. Lineage (NCBI taxonomy): Eukaryota > Metazoa > Arthropoda > Insecta > Coleoptera > Chrysomelidae > Galerucella > Galerucella calmariensis. The sequence continues at coordinate 62,539 of CAJUYG010000493.1, forward strand.
TGACAGTGTTTCTGCACAAGTTCCGGATATTGCTGATGGAGTTAGGTAAGTAGAGATTATATACAGATAATAATAATAAATGCTTTTGTATTTTTAGCAAGTACGCACTATAACCTCTCTTTATTATTGTGCTAACCAAGTCATACGCATTATAATCTCCACATTAAGGAACTTCGTTCCATCCGGGTGTCCCTTGACACCTCTCAAGTTTTTATTTTATTCAACTAAGGCGGAGTAAGATAAAGAGATTAGAAATACCGTGTACTTAGGGGTGTAACGTCATACTTAAAGTTATTAAAAATGTCGCATTGGCGAGGAATAGCCACTCTTTTTAATGCTCAACACCGAAATCTGCGTGAAGGCTAACAATCTCTACCGTTGCTGAAATGCTGAAATTTGATTTTTAATGCGAGCAGAATGTACTCCTGCTGTGAGTGGCATCATATTCTAGTTTTGTTGAATGTGAATTGAGATTTCACTACCGAGAAGTAAGTATTTATTTTCTTTGTCAACGCATATGGACATTATTGATATACGACGTAAGTCCATTATCGTTTGTAGGATTTCGTTAACTGTATTTATATCGGAATGTCTTTCTTTTCGGAGAGAAAATGAGACAATAAGTAGGATTAAATTTTTATTGGTAAGGTTTAATAAAAAATATCTTCCTTTGAAACACATATGAAATACTTCCGCTTAAATACATAATAAATTTACTTTTTCTTTAACATTTTGCTTTGCTTCTTCCATTGGTTCAATTTTTTTATATATACAGTGCTATTCGAAAGTCCCCTCCCCCCTCGTATCTTTTGAACGGCTACACTTACATTAATAAAATTTGGAGGGTGAAAATAAAGTGTTGTAAACTTCTCTACGAATGGTAACAGGTGACGTAATAGTAATAGATGACGTAACAGCCACAATAATTTTAAATAGGACCTCATGGCAAGTGATTATCTCGTTTGAAAGGCATTGACATTGGCTACATAGCCATATTAATTTTGTTTGGGTTTAAACTAATTTTGACGCATGAATTAAATGAATACCAAAATTATTTAAATTATTTTTTTAAATTTAATTAATCAAATATCAACAATGGATTCTTATAGCAAGTGTTCGAAATGTGCACCGTCTACTTTCTGACAGTAATACATCCTATTAGTAAACTCTTGTCGTACTCGTTCGAATGTGTCAGCTGAAATTGCATTGCATTCTTCAATAATTCTTTCTCTCAAAACGCCAATTATATCTGGTGCCGTAGTATAAACCTTGGATTTCAAGTACCCCCATAGAAAAAAATCTAATGGTGTCAGATCTGGTGACCGAGGTGGCCATTCTATAGGACCTCGCCGGCCGATCCATCTACCTAGATATTCTCCATCCAGGTAACGTCTTACTGCACCATAATAATGTGCAGGAGCACCATCTTGTTGAAATGTTGTTTCCAGATGGCCGAATTCATCTGGATTACTTCCAGAATTTCAAGAATTAACGGCTCAATTGCATTTTATAACATCTCCAGATACACTTCACCGCTTAAATTTGAATTTAGGAGAACAGGACCAACTATGTGGTTTCCCAAAATACCTGCCCAAACATTGACTTTTTCTGGAAATTGGGTATGTTGTTCACGAAAGGTGTGAGGATTTGTGTCACTCCAATATCTCACATTTTGTGTATTCATATTTCCATTGAGGCAAAAAGTACTTTCGTCTGCACTAAAACAAATTGTTTTTGTGTAATGTGCGTTTTGACTAATTTTATTTGTAATACATTCACAGAATTAGAGTATTCTGTCGGGGACGTCATCCGAAAGGTGGTGCACCATTTTTAACTTGTATAAATGAAATTCATTTTTAGCCAACACTCTCTGTACTGTACTGTTGCTTACTTCACAGATACGCAACTTTAGTTGAAGACGAAGTAGGGTTTACTACCATTTCAGCAACTATATAAATTTTTTTTTATAATCACTAAATGTTGGTCGACCAGATCGTTTGACATCTTGAACACTACCTGTTGCTTCAAACTTGTGAAGAAGCTCCCTCAAATAAGTTCTCGAGATAGGGCGATCTGGGTATCTTCCATTAAATAAAAGTTCCGCAACCATATTATTTCAACCATATTATTATAACCATATGTCTATCATCTATCAAAACAAATAATCAAGCAATAATTGTAATGTCTGTGTTGACAGAGTCGCACCTATATATGACACGAATTATTACTCTGGTCCACATCAAAATCGCATGAAAATGTTATATATTTCCAGATTTCCACCTATGGAATCTCAATATAGGTACAACATAAAATACGTAGTTGATTCTTTTTGTTTTCTCAGGTGATTTTTAATACACTTACCGTTAAATTTTGTCCAGTATCTGGGGATTCATAATTTATTTTGCATACTGGAAAATGTGCTTCGAGAAGTTCTACCAGAGTTTCCTTTCGCGTTTTTCGTACACTTCCTGTCTCTTATCTCCAATGGGTTAATTATCATTTGAGTATCCAATGTAGTCTAGCACATTCGGAGGTGTAATCTACCTCTCCATAGTGTTTCCTCCATGAGACTATCTAATCGATTCTCAGAGCGTTGTTACATATATAACGTTCAGTTTTCCTATATTTGGTCCACTCTCCATCTTTAATTGCCCTGTTACAGAACCTTTCTAGCTACTCTCTCAAATTTGCATAGTCATTATTCTACTACATCCCTGTTTGTAGTTTCGGGGTAATTACGATATAATGTAGACACAATAGTTCCTTTAATTGGTCTACAACTGGGTCTAGTCTTACGATAATCCTCCTTACGTCTCCCTCAATCTCAGGATTTCAAACCTGAGGTTTGCTGGATAAGCCTCTCAGTTACTTTTCTATCCTTTTTCTGCTTTACCTATTTAACACCTATTATAATAATTGTGTGAATTTTATAGAAAACGGTTTTTAGATTTTTCTCCATAGAATGCACTCTCTGGGAATGGGCCTAAAAACTTGAAAGTTATTTACAGAGATTTCTCCTGAACACTTCTATTGAGATTGTTCCTAAATTTGTAAGATGAATAGTTACTGATATACAGACGAAAGATCGGCTCATTGATGCACCCTGTACAAGGAAAAAGATAAATAGATAGATAAACAAAATATATCTAACAAAAAAGACTGAAATTACTTTGCCTCGGTCGCAGACAGAATGCGAACATAATTCAAATACAAACTGGGTGGTCTGCGATCTTCCACAAATGGTTTGAAATACAAATGCACAAATGTCGTTTTCACTTTACCCCAACTCAGTTACAAACGTAAATAAATAAAAAGATAATAATAGGTACGTGCCGTTCGTATATCTTTTTTAATGGGAATTTAATTCTAATGGTGTGTTTGGTTTGTTCGCTGTAATTTTAGCCTAAGTTGTGAATGTCCTACCAATGTATAACAATGAAATATGGATATAAAGTCGTTTTAAACGGTATTATGCAATGTAAAATTGATACAATTCTCCTGATCGATGTTTTCCAGCACCATCAATCGATCATTTCATGTTATTGTGGACCAACAGATGAATTAAATCGACTAAATACTCAATTAACAAAAAACCTATAGTACTTTTTTACATTCGAATGGATGAATGGAATGAAACTGAAGCAAAAATTAACGTTTTACGTAATTTATCCCTAAATGTACTTGATTCGACCTTTGGCGATGAAACACAATTAGAAAACTCTAAATTGTTAACGAAAATGTAAATGCAATTTTCTTATATTATCTCTTAATAATAATAATAATACTTTTATTGCAGTTTGGGCGTGCGACGGTAAAATGTCACTTAATCTTTTTCTCACTTTATGTACCTGCTTGTAGACCCTTAAATTCGACGCTAGGTACCTCTACTAATCCTTCTACCTGTATTATTTTGTATAAAAATATCAGAAAATAAGAAATAGAAAACTAAAAAAAAGACGAGAAAACCCAGGCCCATACCCGGTTGATCAAAGTGT